>CABFVX010000012.1:672355-721145 GCA_902151425.1 Timema shepardi | reverse complement strand
TGATTACCAAACCCTTCCTTCACCTCTGACAAGACATCTTGTGAATGTGGGGAATGCCAGGCCTCCACCGTGGTTCGGATTCCACGTTAAACTGTAGGTCCTCCATTTCATCTCACAATCACCCTACCATTACACATTAGCGTAAGTGCGTATAACCCGAACGGGTAGTAAGACGCGGTGCTAATAATAATAATAATAATAACATAGAAAATAAGATGAGAAAACGGCACTGATACATCAATGTGGGAAAAAGCTCCCACAGCACTTAGGTCTACCTTAAAATACACTGGATACCTTCCTTAGACTTCGTGACCACCCATGTAAGCGAGAAACATTATTTATTTATTTAGCACTACTTCTTACTATCCGTTCTGTTTATACGCTTAATAAATAATTACGCTAATGTGTTAGGAATAAGGAAAGTCGAATTTAGAGGAAGTGAACCCACATTTGCATGGAGAGAGAGTGGAAACCCATCTATGGGCAAACCACATCCAGTTAACTGGACCGAGATTTGAACCTTGATCTCCCCGTCCTCGGCAGCCTAGCTCAACACAAAAATAGCGCGTTAGCTAACTACGGCACCGAGGCGAGTAAGAAATATCTTTGAAACGACAGTTTATTTACAATAAACTTTAAGCATTAAAAACTTTGAATTTATATGTAAAAATAGTAACTAATAACATATTATGTAAAAAAATATAAACAAAACTTTAAGCTGAATTTCGCTTAGGCCTTGAAAGTTTTGTTTATTAAAATTGTGTATTCTAAATTGAAGGGCTGAGTGCATGCCTGGTTCCGGATGAATAGAAATCACATCAAAATATTGAGAATCAAATTATCGAGAATTTACTGTTCTAGGATTATATTTGGGAAAAAGATCTAGAAAATAATAATTACAAATAATTTATGTCAATCATGAAAGCATTATACTATATTCCGATAATTATTTTATGGATGTGGATAGTCTACAGTTAAAAGTGACAAATGCAGATAAGATGACCTGACGTATGAATATATATAAATGTTCGTAACATTTGAAATTGTCAAATAATGTTCTTACTATAAGAAACCTTATATAGTTGGCTGTTTATGCCCAAGCTTGTCAACGAAATGACCTCTTTTCTTTTTACTCTCATGAAAGTAACTTAACAGTGTCATGTTTTTCATATCTATCAACAAAGTCACTACATCCAAACCAAAAAAAAAAAGAAAACATCTCCGTATCTTAGATGTTCCCAAAGAAAACACTCTTTCTATGGACTGTACGCAAACGTAAATTCATCACCACGGAGCACAAAAGCAGCTTTTTCAACGTGTATCTTGAAAGAAGTGATAACGCTGTGTAAGTTTTGCCAACACAAATGAGAGGCTTACTCTCGAAATGTTCTAGTTCCTTATTCAGAGCCCACCACCCCTACCCCTGATCATCGGCAACCTCTCCAGCCAAGTCGTCTCATTTCCGCCCTTGTCCTTCTTCCTCCCCGCCTCGAGACTTTAGTGACACCTCAAGTCTCAGAATTTAGCTGGCCTTTCTTTGGGCAGACGCAAAGTGAGACATCTTGAGATAAATATACTCCTTTCTCGCTTAGGATTCTGAGACTTTAGTGGTGGAGTTCATGGACTGAAAGATATTATCATCAATAGACTCCTTTCTCGTTTAAGTGTAAAAGGGTCTATGGTAGTGGAATCTGTGCAGTGTGAGATCTTATGACCAATAGACTACTTGGTCTGTGATTACACACCCAACATCATCTTCAGGTCTTATGAAGAAAAGTTTTATCGAAAACTTTATCATCATTCTTTCTCGGTTAAATGTTACCAAATATCACTTTCAATTGTGTCGGAAGTTGGCGTGTTTGTGTAAGAAGAATCTACTGACAACATCAACTAACCAGCGTTGTGAAATTTGTTTTATATTTAAGGGAATATTGACCACAAGGAAACAAGAGAATTGCAACGTTGTTTTCCAATAATAGTCATACAGTTCCTTTAGAGATGATAGAGATATCCAGTGTTGTGATGGAATTCTTGTGGTGAGGTATCCTATGGTCAATAGACTCCTTTCTCGCTTAATAGTCAGTGACTATTGGGGTGGAATTCTTGTATTGAAAGATCTTATGATCAATAGACTCCTTTAATAGTCAGTGAGTATTGGAGTGGAATTCTATATTGAGAGATCTTATGATCAATAGGCACCTTTCACACTTAAGAATAACCACATCAATTACTCAAAATGAATGGGTGTACAAAACGTTTTTCTTAATGGTGCAAAATGATACAAAACTAATAAAAGGCTTTGGAAATGAAAAAAAGTCAAAAATTTAAAAGTGGTATTACAAGTAATAGTCTATACCATAATGGTTCTAGAAACTATTTGACCATTGAATTGGGTTTTCTTTCTTAGGTCTTAGTTATAAAACAATTTACATCGGCTAGAAAACGAGCAAATACATCTTTAGTGCAATTCAATTGAATATATAAACTATGAGCTTTTAAAATTAATAATTGTACATTTTTTCTAATATCACATTATCGCTCAAAAACCACAAATATTCTAGTGTACGTTTTTATCAATCAGTTAAAAACCATTTTATTTGACTTGGTTTCTTATGCACATTTCACATGTAATATAAGGTGTCAGACTCCTGTGCTGGGGTCCGGGGTTCAATTCTCGGTCCCGACAAAGATTTATCTGATTACCAAACCCTTCCTTGCCCTCTGACGAGTCATGTATTAGTCACAACTTGTGAGTGTGGAGTATGCCAGGCATCCCCCGTGGTTTGGATTCCACGTTAAACGGTAGGTCCTCCATTTCATCTCACGCTAATGTATAATGGTAGGGTGATTGTAAGTGCGTATAACCCGAACGGGTAGTAAGACGTGGTGATAATAATAATAATAATCATAATACATGTAATACTCTACTACATAGTGGACTTAGCCTGTCAAACTAGTCATCTCCAGCTCTTTACCATGATATTTATTATTTCCTTATGGTCCCGCCTGCCTTTTTTTTATTATTTAGCACCACGTCTTACTAACCGTTCGGTTATACGCTAAAGTAGGCTACTAATTACGCTAACGCACTAGAATGGGGTAGGTTGCATTTAGAGGAAGTGAACCTGCATTTACATTGATGGAGAGTGAAAAACAATTTAGGGAAAACTACCACATTTCACCCAACCATGATTCGAACCTTATTCTCACTGTTCTAGGTATACTATCTCAACATGAAGCTAACGCGTCAGCTAGCTACGCCACTGAGGCGTGTGTCCCGTCTGCTGATCACGTGACACACCTCTGCGGATCACAGTTTGGGGCTCTAAAGCCTCACTTTCACAATCGAATAAACTCCGATGATGAGGATATTGTTGTTTGAACCTCGGTGGGGTGTATTGAGGCTGGATTTTCTTAAATGGTTTCCCCCACTATCTGGACAAATGCTGATACATTTCTCATAGTTTATGCTTTACCCATCCTTACACTATTAGTGTAGATTTGTGGATAGCACGAATGTGTAGTAATAAGTGGTGAAAAGAATATAGCACCAAAGAAAAGGGCAAAGAAATAAGAAACATATTAAAATTAAAGAAAAGTGAATAGTAAATAAAAAGTAAAAATTATAAAGGTTTTGGAAGATAACCATATAGCTATAAAGATAGGTAAACATTTTATTCTGGCAGAATCATTACGATAGAGATTTTGTCTGCTTTAAAAAGAGTATATACTTGAGACTATTTTTAACACAATAAACAATGTGATTGTTTTGAAACATCCAAACCTGTTTGTAAAGCAGTAACGGGTCGGTCTTCTTCCCTTTGCTTGTAAGTTAAACCTAAAACACACATACGTTATTTGTTGAGCATACGTGAAAGATCAGGAGAACAGGAAACTACTATATACAAGATGGTATTTTAGACGCAAAGGGATATTCCAAGCTTCTACAGTAGTCCTTGTTTTTCTTCAAGTGATATTGAATCTACAGTAGCCTGCATACATAACGAGACAAAAAGTCTCATTGAACATCATATTGTAAAGAAAGGATAATTTACCCTACAAAGCTGCTTGCCTTCACGGCAGGATGCATTCAGGGAGGTTTATTGTATTCAAAGGTTGGCTCGAGTTTAGGAGACCCTATATATATATATATATATATATATCAGATAATACTTTAAATATTAATTATATTTTTTTAGGGATTCCTTTTTACTATAAAGTTATACTAGAGGGCTTGAACTATGTGTAGTCCCAAACAATAAGAACTATCTTCACCAACGACAGAACACCTGGTTATTTGTAAGTCGTGTGTTAATGTGATTCTCCTTTTTAAAAAATTGCTTACAAGCCTTACATGATAAATTAATTTGTTTACATTTGATTCAAACATTTCGTCTATCATGTCAGGTGTTGAAAATACCTCACTGTAAGATATTTTTAAAAGTTCTTTACTTTGTTCGACTTCAATATCTTCTTAGGTTAAATTGTAATTACCTCAGCCACGGGTAGTACTGTTAACTTTATTCCAATCTACGGTCAAACCAAAAATAGTCTTTACGTGGTGTGTGTGTGTGAGAGAGAGAGAGGACCATTATTTATTCGGAGTTAACTATGTGTGCGGTCCTAGATACTAATAACCCAACTTGGTATAAACACTTGTAAAACAATATTAACAATAGTTTAAAGTTTAGGAACACCGAAAATCAATTTCTGGGATGGTGCATCTAACATAAATTAAATCATTCAATGAGACAAAATAGAATTGTTTTATTATCAAGCCTAGTAATTTAAAAAATAATGTTTTTAAACACACCATAAAACAACTTAATATATCTGAATTTTTGTTGGAACCCCTCCTGGAAAGCTCTTTTTCTTACCATAATCCTACTTTATAGTAGTAATTTGGTATGGTAAAAGGCCTTTCAAAACGTACTGCCTAGTAACATTCTGGAAGACCTTCAATCCTACCAAATTATTAATATACAGTAGGATTCTGGTCCGAAATAAGGGTCTCCGAAACGGACATCCTACCAAAATCGTGCTATACGTGCTCCATTTCTTACTCTTAACAGAGGATACATCATATTTATATTAATGGATTAACGATGAGGAAGGAAGAACTAATAGGAAATATACCGACATTTGCGTGAAAGGAGAAAGATAAAAAATTTAGTGAGAAAGCCCTTAGCAATCGCGTTTGGGATTCAAACCTCAAACTCACTATCAACGAAAATATAGCAACCATGTTGTGATTGGGGCTATAGGCATTGGTAACAACCTATAAAATAAATATTAATGTTTAGATAATGTCTATAATCTAATATAAATTGTCCGATTTTTTTCATGGAAGGCAAATTCTCCTAGGAGAAGCAGAAAATGTAAATTTGCCATTAAGTAGAGGGATTACTTCACTAATAGAATAAGTTTTAAATATTTACTATTTAGAAGGGTGGACTGGTGAAATGAGGAGGGGGGGAGAGTTTAAAAATTACCAAAACTATATTAATACAATTATTTTTCTTTGTGCTAGAAGATTAAAATTTGTCAGGTGGTTACGAGAACTACCCCAAATATCCATTAAGATCTGATCCTTAAATTTCAAATTGAAGAAGCAGTAAGTGGGGAAAAGGAGTTCCCTCAACGTTCCTAAAACAAAAAATAAAAACTACTTTTTGGTGCGACATAAAATGTAAGTAGGACATGTAAGTCAATAGACCTTCCTGGAGAGCTTAATGTTGTCTGAACATATCGTATTTCAAAATTGAAGTCTGTGAAATGGGATAGCTTGAAATTGATACAATTGTATATAACACTCAATTTTGGTGTGGTTTGAAATTGAAATTTATCAAGTACGTAAATAAACCACGTAAAATAATCAGTTAAATCTTAAAATTTCAAAATTAGGAATATGAAAACTGAAGAGGGGGGACGGGTTGGTGTAATTGCTTGAATTATTTCAGCATGTAGAGAAAATTTAAATTTGCCAAGTTTTTAAAGTTTGGAGTTTAAAAATAGGGGGTAGGAAATGGCTAACGGAAAAAATACCTTCTCGATATGCTATAAAATCTGAACTTTTTTTAAAGGAAAACTGACGTTTTTTTAAAAACTATAATACAAATTATATGGAGGGGGATTCATTAGCGTTGTGATAGAAAAACTAAAAGTTAAAAGAAAGTTAATTAGCACCTATCTAGCAGTGACATAGCAATTAAAATAAACAATTTCTGGCCACATATATCGATGTATTACGATGTTTTTTGTAAAAACTATGTTGCTTTGTTTTCATTGTGCTTCTGTAACAGAGTATATTATTTATGTTCTTTGGTGAACTATGATGCCCTTTTATCCCCAACATATTTCTTTAACGTCTATTATCACGTTTATCTCACTTTATGATCATGCTTAGGTAAATGTTGCATTGTTTATGGGTAGCTTTTGTTTCTGCGCTTAGTTTGTGGATAAGGTAATATTTTGCCTCAAATATGTAATTTATTTGAATTAATCAACTACCATGATTGGTTTATGATTGTTATAGCTATCTCAGGATTGTGCAACGAATAACTATCAAAAAATAGGCAGCTGGATGTTGAAGGTTCTAATTTTAGATTTGAAACTGTTTTGGTGCTGCTTAGTCGTGTGAAGAACGGGGTAAACTACAAGATCGTACTATATACTAATTATGCTAATAGGGATGAGGATGGTTGGGTTTAGAGGAAGTGCACCTGAATTTGAATGTAGAGAGTGAAAAGTTATTTCAGAAAAATCACCCTCAATACTCCCGCCAGGGACTCAAAACCGTTTCCCCTCTAACCGATAGGCAAGTCTAGTTCAAGAGTGACGCCTTAGACCATGCGACCATTGAAGGGGGCGAAACTTAGTCAAGCTTAAATTTTGTTATACTTTTGCTTCACTGGTTGAAAAAAAATCAGGAATTGATTGTACACGTCTTAAAACGTTCAGAAATGAAATTCTTAAGTTATAGTTCTACAATTCCCACCTCTACGACAAGTGTTCCACTTGTTGAAATCAATCATAAATAAAGCTTTAGCTATGATCACTCTGGATTGCGGAATTCACGAGGGGGGCCGGGGAATGAGGTGAAGAGGGGGGGTGCAATAGGTCAGTCAGTCGCCAACACAATGAACACTAATGTTCACACGCCGACAGTTATTGTACACTTCTGTGGCTTCCTCCACTCTCCCCTCACTTCTCCAAACGAATGCTTGTAGACGAGCTTAGGGGGTAAGAGGGAGCTCTCTATTTTTTTTTCACCCCCTCTAGAAGCCCTACTTCTGCCTCGGGGGTTTGAGTGATGGCTGCGTGGTCTGCCCGCTAACCGACGCCATATATCATTCAAGATGGCGGCACAGGGGTTGTGTGCGGGGTGGGAGGAAGGTGGACGCGTCGGAAGAGGGGAAGGATGGACGCGTGACGTCACACTACCACGCGGCTCTGTGGGGGTGGCACGGCGCGACGCGTCATACTGGTTGAGGAGGTTCCTGGTTTTTTTAAAAGTTTTTAATTGTTCAAAGAGAATAAAACTTTCGCTACTGATTAAAAAATAATATGTCGCAAGATGTTATATCATTTTTGTAAGCTCGGTAAATATAATAAACTAATTATAACTCTTGTTATTGTTACTGTATAATTTATTGGGTTGCACTTTTAATTTTTTGATATTTTTAATAATTTTTTTAAAATATAAATTCGTACTTAAATAAGTAGATTTCTCATGTGTCCTCTCAGGTATAACAAAGCACTTTTCTCTCAGAAATCCGTAGCGCAAACGTTAGATTATACAAATTTATTTATATCGCAAAAGACGAGCCAAAATTTAGAGTTATTTAAGGAATCATCAATGTAAAAAAGTTATATATTCCACATTAAAATATTTAAACATTTCTTAATCTGCTTTATTTGGTTTTATTTAAATAATGACAATGTTTATTGATCTTAATTATTATTATTCACTGTATCGATTTTTAGTCTTCACTTACTAGGTAAAATCATTTTGTTTTTTTAAAGTAGGTAATAATTCTTAAATGTTGTCATATTACCATGTATATGTCTTGTTACTGTTGATCCTCATTATGCATAAAGGAGATTGAAATTTAAATTCAGATTGAACTAAACAAATGTTCAGACATAGGTTTTTAACTATATTTATTTATCTGAGTATCAATTTTAGTATTCACACTACCCACTTCGGTGGTCGTATGGTCTAAGGCGCTACTCTCGCAGTGGACAAAGCCGCCAATTACCGTGAAATCGAGTTTCAAATGGCTCTAGAATGTACTGATGGTGGTTTTCCAAAATGATTTTCCACTCTCCCTCTACGCAAACATGAATACATTTCCTCTTAATATGAGCGTCCTAATCCCTATAACCCGAACGGATAATGAGAGGCGATGCTAAAAAAAAAGTATACACATTCTGACTCTGTTTATTTTTGGCTTAGTATATCACATCCAACATTCAGGTATACCCCGTATTTACAACAGGTTAGGTGACTAACTAATGTTACAGCTCGAAAATCATCCCAATTCATTTTGAGTACCAGGCCAAAAGTTCCGGGTTTGATTACCGTGTCCCGTTGTCATTTTTAAATTTAAACAATATAATGGCATTAAGTCTATTCTAGCATTGCTAAGATAATTAATGACACATCAAAGCCTAGATACATATTTAGAAATTAGATACTACTCATATTTATAACAAACAAAACAAACAATTACATATGTCTTAGGTTCATTTGTTTAGAGAGAATACCAAAACTTTAAAGCTCTCTCATATTTATATTTATTATTTTCAAATAAACTTCTCATTTATCTCATAAAAAGCTCTGAAGATTCAAAGCCACTAAAATTATCCCTAAAAATACTAACTATTTTATGTGACCTTGATAAAAATTAAATTTATTTGTTCAAGGAAATATATATTTTGATATTAAATATTTATTTTGATGTCAGAACTAGGAGCTTTTACACACAAAACTTTAAATCTTTGACTCATATAGGAATAATGGGTATGTTGATAGATCTCTTCTAGATTTTGGGATGAACCGTATTTTGGAAGACACAAACACTTCTTAAATAATTAGAGCTATATGAATATTTGCATCAGGTCTCAGTGCCCAAGTAGATGAACACCTTAGTTGCCCTCTTTAGCCCAAAGTACCCCTTGTTGGTTACTAGCCCTTTTGTTAAACATTGCAACTAAAAACAATCATATTCAACAAGATGTTATGATAGAGGATTATCAAATATTGCCCAAAACTTGTAAACAGGTCAAATATTACTTTCACTAGTCAAGGACATCCATCTATAGCCAGTCAATAGTTTGAAGAACCTTTTCTGACAATCATAAATCTACAAGACATAAACTAATATACATTTTCTTGCGATTGAACATATATGACAGAAAAAGCTACAAAATCTACTATCCCGTATTCATACGTCAAGTCTTGTGATCTAAAACTGTCAATTTTGATATATAATATGCAAGGTGACCCAAAAGTTTGAACACATAGATATTATTACATTATGTCTGTTTTGCTCATAGAATGACTATGAGTTTATTGAAAGAAGAACGTATTGAGCTGGTACTACTGGGTGAATGTGAGGGGTGGTCATATCGACAGATAGCAGTGGCTTTCAATGCACGTCATCCCAGAAGGATTCTTCTTCTGGGTTATGCTGAAGTAAAGGGTGTACGCAATAAAAATCAGAGATTGATTATCTAAAGGACCTCATCATCAATGGATGTGCTAGGATTGATGGAAATGTGAAGTTACTGAATCGTGTTTATATCAATATTTCAAAGCTCGGCGTGTTCTGCATTGTTAAGGATGGACAGCAAGTTTAAGATGTTATTCAATAATTTGACTACATTTCACCTTTGTGTCCAGACTTTTGGGTCACCCTGTATATGCCTGTAAAATAACACTAATAAAATATTAAGATGTTATCAATGTTGCTCGCAAAAACGTACATTAATGTTTTCTAAATACAAATAAATATTTGTAAGAAAAGTATACTTTCATACACCGCAAGATGTGTTCTGATGCTTTGACTTTAAATAGATGGATTAAATTTCGAAAGCTGGAAGCTAAATATAATTCGCTTTGATCAATATTTGTTAGTCTATAATTTTTGTTACTATATTTTCTGAAATTATCTCCAAGACACTGGAAAAGATATCGATTTTTAGGAGACTGAGTAAGTACACCCGAGATTAATAACAAACACTATTAATAAGGGTTTTATAAGAAATAAACATATGTGTCTTTACATACTTTTCTCTTGTGTATTTCATTTAAATTAATCCTGTTTGATAGATTATGTGGTAAAGTCAAAATCACAAATTTTGAATTCATATCCAAACAACGTTTCTCAAATAGCCTAAATTAATAAATCCAAGTGTCTGGTGAAACTAACTGAAACTTAGGTGTATTATAAATTATGTAGATAAGATGATGACAATATTTTTTCCTCGTTCTTATTAGGTGTTCTGTCTTTTGACTTGTTCGAAGCCTTGTCTAAATTTATTCTTCTACCAGCTTAATTTTTAATATCCTTGGACTTCCATCTTTTTTCCTTTTTTGAGGTAATTAATCAGTTGGCATTCGTGCTTTTCTTGGTCCCCTTCTTTATTCCATCTACTGTCACAAAATAACAAATTTTCAAAAAGTATATAACAGAAAAATGTTTTAAAACAGTATAAAATAGACACACAAAGTTGTATTTAATGAATTGCGTTTAGGGTCTTAGAAATACTGTTTAAAAGCTTATTTACTATTTTATTATAAGTATTTTTTATGTTAGGAATAGCATAATGAAAGGGGAAGAAGTATTTTTTTTTTAAATTACCTTAAAATAAGGGCAACAGTATTGTATGAACAATTATTTATTTTGAAATAAATAAATCTATTAAACACTACACCATAGTTATTTAAGTTACAGATAATTTTAAGAATGTAAACCCCAATATGTCATAATTGTGTGCTTATTCTTAAATTTTAGCTGTCGAGAAAAATATAATGTTACTCGTAAACTAGTTAAAGGTAAGAATGTTTAATTATAAAAAAAATCACAACTAATACAAAATTATATATCAACCTAAAACTTTGTTATTATTATTATTATTATTTTAAATTTACTACACAATTACTTGGGGTCTATTTGTTTATCCATAATTATATCAGTTATTAGAGCACGTTCATTAGTGTAGATTTCCTACAGAATATAAATAATGAATATAGCTAATTGATACCAAATAGAATCATCGAGAAGGTTTCACCGAGTATTGTCGGTCCAAGTAGTCGGCGGTTAGAAGAGGAGATTGCCGGTAGAAGCTCGGCCGTCTTCTCCGGTGAAACGTTTCAGTTTTTAATATATTTATTTGTCCTACATTTTTAAGCCCTTTCAGTTTCAGCCTAGCCCTAGATCTAGACATTCATATACACTTTAAATTAGTAACACTATTTATTTGTAATATACAAATTTAATTTTATTATCAAACAATTGGTTTGATGTTGGTAGAAGAAATTTTAAGATTAAAAAAATACTATTGAAACAAAACAAAAAATAATTTAAACAAAACATTTAACAATATCTTCACCATTATCGTGTATATAAGTCCCATCATTATATGAAAATGTACATATCTTTTTTTTAATTAACAATTTTATTAATGAGTCATGCAATTATTTTGAAAGTCCTCACAATAAAACAAAAAATATGTATTTTTAAAATTTATTTTTCATTCAAGGAAACATTTATTTAATGTTTTCAAATTTAATACGGATATTACAATATTAAAATAATTAGTTGTTCAAGTTTTAAGACACAAATTGAAGCCTTGTTTAAGTTTGTTTTAAATAATTCACTTTTTATAGAAAATCTAGCTACCTATGTATATATTATATAAGTTATAAATATGAATTACAGTAAGGCTTAAATAGAAAAAAAAAACTTTTTTTCTTAGAACTATAAGAAAATTTCTTAAACAAATTTTCATTTTTCCTTACGTGAAATTATGTGATCCGCAACTGTCACTTTTGATATAGGGTTTATAATACCTAAGGGCAATGTAATGATGTTGACTGCAGAAATCTATGCTGTCTAAATGTTTTTCTCGAGCAGAATCTCACTCCATTCATAATATATTCTCTAGAAGGCCACAGATAAAATCGTGTTGCATTACGGATAAAAAGGCTTTGTTTGAATTGAAAACTATGCGTTATACATGCATAGCTTATTATCATTATTATTATTATTATTATTAGCAACTACCTGTTCGGGTTATACGCACTTACGCTAATGTGTAGTGGTAGGGTGGTTGTGAGATGAAATGGAGGACCTACAGTTTAACGTGGAATCCGAACCACGGTGGAGGCCTGGCATTCCTCACATTCACAAGATGTCTTGTCAGAGGTGAAGGAAGGGTTTGGTAATCAGATAAATTTGTGCCGGGACAGAGGATTGAACCCCGGCCGCCAGCACAGAAGTCTGACACCTTACCCCTAGACTAGCAGGTCTCCCTCATGTATAACTTAAATATTATGTTAACCACCCCAACTAGTTTAAATAAACGTTCAATAAATTTATATAATATATATATATATATAAATGTATAAATTGAGGTAGTAAATGATACAAGTGGTCCTACTTTGATTATTTGCTTTCCTAATATCCTTGAAGCAAACTAGAAATGTAATTTCATCTTTTAGTTGCGGTGAGTTTAAACCAATCAGAGTTTATGTATGGGGTTTCCTATTAAATATAAATAATAATATATGAGGTATTTTACTGTAATTTAAAACATTAAATCTATACAAACTATTATTAAAATAATCTCATCTTTCGTCATTCCACGGGAGGGAATGCCAATTTGTGAATTTGTTCGTCTTTTCGAGCAAAGAGGAAGGAGTGAAAAACGATAGAAAAAAAGTATAATTGTTGTAAAATTGAAAATGGTCTAAATTTTTATGTGCGTGTGATGCCGGCCAATTTATAGAGAATAATATTGTTTATCGACACCCGTTGGAATACGGGTGGACTATAAGCTATTCGCATGTTTCTTCTTCAACTATAAGTATGCTTCATCTTCCAACAATAGCCTACCCAATCTACAGCGTCAAAGTGAAGTGGGTAATCAATTGTTTGTTGCCTAGAGTTATTTTCAACCAGATCTTCAAATGGGTGGGATAGTTTTAGTTTTATCCACAAACATTCAAGTTTTCTTTTGGTTAGTAATAATTTCGACAATTATTTCCTCATATAGCAAAAACAGAGCAATCTTGTCACTAACAAAACACAGGATGGGACATAATAGTTATAAACAATACATTTGTTTAATTTTTTTTTTTATTGAATTTCAAAGCAAACGTGAAGTCAAATATAATATTATATTATTAAATGGATAAAATAATATCAAGTTTTGTTCTTTAATTCCATTAATGCTGATAAGTTTTAGCCTGTATATAGTTCAGACGTCTCAAGGTAGGGACGAACATCACATTCTAGAATAATTACAATATTGTATAAAATACAAAATTTGTTTTGTTTTTTGTTTCTTATTAATATATAAAAAGTAGTGTACATTGTAAAGACCTAATTCCATATTGCCTTGTTCCCAACACATGAATTGTTCTTCTTGTGCAATTCTACATAGTGTACCTTTCTTCATCATAACACAGAATGCTGAGATTAGGACACAGGTAGGAAAGGGGTATTTAGGGAGTCCATAATTTGTTTTAAGGGTCTCCAACCTAAGTCTAGGGTTCTCGGTTTTAAGGGTTTTACTTGTGTCATTGTTTACCGACTGACTAACCAGGCAACTATTATAGTTGGGTATTTAGTAAGGAGTCCGCCTCCCAGGGCGAATAGCTCATGGTGTTTGATAGCTCCTCGCAGTGGCGGCTAGAGGAAGAGGTTTTGGGAAAATTGTTTTACCTGGAATATTTGTATGTTTATATTTAGTTATGTGCAAGTGTTTTTTTTTTAATTTGCGTGGTTCACCGGTTTCTTGTAATATACTATAATTCAACAAAGAAACAGTTGCTTGTTTAAATATTATATCCTTATATTATGTTCTACATTTATTAACTACCATTTATTAAATATTTGGTAAACACTTTATTCGGAACACTACACGATAGATACTTTTTAAATAAAAATGAGCTTAGAGTCATCGCCGTTGAAATAAAGTCCTTTTTTTAAAAAAAATCTTAAATGTCTCAAGTTGACACTGGCAAAAGTGATAGGTGCATGAATCTCGACTTGTAGTAATATTAGATTAAAGTTGATATAGTCTATCTTTGAGCTCTTAGCTAATATAATTCTTATGTATATCCGATTTTATATATACATTCCCTACATAGTATTTCAAAAACTACAAAACCAAAAGTGAATCCCTTCCTTTTTTTTGCATGGATTTACGATCTACAAAAAAACAGTTTTTTCTCGAATATCTATATTTATACAAAACGCTATTTTGTCAACAAGCTTATTTAATATAGGATCTCTAACTTGAAGAGAAAATGAAATGTTTTGAGAATCACTTGACAAAAATAAAAACAATTGTATAAGAGGGAAGTAAAATTTGACTTAAAATTTTATTAAACTTATTTTTAGCTTAACAAAACATGCCATATTCACGTCAACCAATATAAAGAAAATGGAGACTAAAGATAATCTTAACTTTGAGGTGTTTGGCTATACATAAAAAGTCAAAATATTCTCTTCGACGTAAAATTACACAAAAAATATTATGATAAAAATGGAAAAATATCTCTGTTAAATTTTTCTTTTAATGTAAGTTAATTTCAATTGAGTCTTATTCAGATAATAGATGGAGCGAATAAAAAAATATTTAGTGTTAATTCGTTGTAATTTGCTACCTGTAGAGTGTTTTTATACATTGCATACCACTGAACAGCTACACAGGTCAAACTTTATAGGTTTTTTATATCAAGGTAAAATTTTAAGATAATCAACATTTTATAGACCTGTGTACTGTACAGCATATATCAGACATCATCCAGAAAATATAAAATTTTTGTGTGTTGGAATTAAATGACCAATTTTTCTCTTCATTTATAAAGTTTCTCATATAATGCCGCTATGCTCATGACAAATATTCAAACACAGCTGTTGATATATCCAAAGGAAGAAAATTATACTTGCATGTTTCTACTATAACAATATTTGATTTATTTTGGCAAAAAAAAAGTTTTCTATAAAAAAAACTACAAAACAAACTGCCTTTAACTCGCGTTCCCTACTCTCTCACATTAAGCGTAGTGTTAGGTATATGCTATATTGTATAAATTTTTCTACCTGACAGTATACACTGATTTTTTAGGAAATTACTGACCTAAAGGTTTATTTTCTCCTATCAAAATTCTTTAATACATTATGATTATGGTGAAAAAATTGCTTTTCAGGTGTTAACAATCACCAAAACCTGGTATGTATTTATAAAGTTTTCCCCCTTGTCCTGTAAGCAAATACCGCTACATTTCATATTTATTTTACCTTCCACTTTCCTACCCAATCAGCGTAATTATATTATATTATGTATTCAACCAAAATTGACTGTGAAATGCTGTGACAAGACACAACGTAAACTTTATAACTATGGAGGAAATTTTGAAACAATTTCAACCAGCAAATTTAATTTTCATAATTAATTTTGTGGAATAATTACTATCATAATTTTGTCATAACATTAAAATCAAAGCGATCATTTCCATTCGGGTTTTACCACTTTATTTTTAATTTTGAATGCCGTATAAAATAATTAATGCGTGTTTATTCTGAAACTGTTCTCATACTTAATGTTGTTAAAACCTAGGTAAAATTGCATCTCTGTTAATTTATCCCATAAGCTTATACCACTTTTCCTCTGACATTACATTATAGGTCTGTTATATTATGAGGTGGACTATACCAACACGAGAAGCGCGCTTTGAGCGCTACCTGTGTAGATTTTGGTGAACTATAATCAAGCTTCTATGGGCCAGTCTCGAAGAACCACAGATAATAAAAATGTTTATGCATTATCTTTTAGTTATCGTGTGAAATATCATTCCTAAAAAAGTTAAGGTCTAAAATAAGTATTTATCAATAAAAATATATATGTAAATAATTTTAAAATGTTTTAGTATAAATATTAACATCATATAAATAAACAATTTGCATTTAAATTAAGTTAAATTAAATTAAGATTAGGTTTACACATAGCCAGAAATTGTCCAGACCACATGGCATTGAAAGTATAAATTAGTCTTTATTAAATATATTGTTGATTATTTACATGATTTGTAAGTCTATTTATACTTGACCTAGTTAATAAATAGATAATTAGAAAAGTGGTGGAGATGTGTACGTTAACGAAAGAATTTAAACAGTATTAAATAACTATTTGGGATAAAGTAATGAAAGGGGTAATTTTTTGAACAAATTATAAATTATCCTACCTTATAATATCAAATAGCGATACCACCCCGCAAACTCGTTCGTCACTGATTAGTTTCCGTTTAGATGGCCTACTTACGACTTGAGAAAAAAAACGTTTAGTTAGTCCAGGGTATGGTAAATGGAATTACTTCAAATCCACCCTCAGCCTCAACTAAATTTGTTTTCTAAAAAGAAGAACAATATGTTGTGTCCAACAAAACGTTGATAAATATGTGTTACGATACACATATGGTTGTCTATCTGTCTATTCATAGTCCACCCCATCCCTCTGACTTAGGAAGGTAATACATTTCGATCGATACGTCTTATCGTGATTGTGGTTTTTTGTATTCTAGGGCCTACTTTATAAAACAATGGAAGTGATTCAAATAAATTATTTTGCCATGTTTTAAAACATTTAAAAAATATAAGAATTATTTATTTTAGAATGAAAAAAACAAGCTATTAGAATGATTTCCATTTATTTGGTTTCCAAATTAAGAAAACAAAAATTCGCATTTCAATAAGTTTTCAAGTGGGAAAATAACATCTTGGCTAATTGTATGTTACATAGTCTAACTGCTGATTAACCGATACATTATTTATAAGATTATGCACGAACCAGAAAACGTATTGAAGTGAAGTTTATTTACTATTATTATTTACTTGAAAGTAATTTAGGATCTGTCTATTAATTTTTTTCAATACTTAATTCGTTTTCTAATATGGTTAGGCCAGGGGGATCCTAAACATTTTGAGACCGCGCCGCTCCTCACATGTCAGATTTTCCACGTGACACCCCTGCACTCAATATTTAAATAAAAATGCTTTACCTTGGCTCAGTACATTTTTAGACTTTAGGGGAGAAAGTTGCACATGAAGTCATGCCAAGTTTTTAAGGAGAATTAGAATCCGGAACTCATATGATGGGAGCGCTTTCACAAGAAGAATAAGAAGAAGAAAAA
This sequence comes from Timema shepardi, assembly GCA_902151425.1. Classification (NCBI taxonomy): domain Eukaryota; kingdom Metazoa; phylum Arthropoda; class Insecta; order Phasmatodea; family Timematidae; genus Timema; species Timema shepardi. The sequence continues at coordinate 703,717 of CABFVX010000012.1, read as the reverse complement.
AAGTTCTTTCTTGTATAATTTATTCCATTCTTTAAAGTATGTACGAGTATACATTTTGAGATTTTTCATTCTGCATTTCACTATACATCTTAAGCTTTAGATTTTCCTTAAAGCCTTGACGTCCTGGACCAAGGCCACAACGCCTGAAGGCGTTGCGACCCCCAGTTTTAGAACCCTTGGGTTAAACATTTTCACAGCTCTAAATTCCACTACAGCAGCCCCATGGCTTCTTTGGTGCTGACTGACAGCTCACAGCTGACTACTGACAGTCAACATTTAGGGATATACCTAAATGTTGGTTGTCAGAAGTGACAGCTGCTAAACACATGTTTTTGAAGATCATATGATTTAGCGTAAGGATACATAATTTGGTCTGGTAACTTTTCAAAGCTATCAGCACCAAAGTAGCCATGGGACTACTGTATCTACTAAAGTATAATACAGAAAGGCGCAGCACTATGCAACGCTAGGTTCAAGCTGTATTACCTACCTATTTATCTACGTTGGAAGTTTAATTAAGTGACAGCTATTACAAGGTCCTTTATTGCTAACATTGTCTGTAAGTATTATTAGAATCATTTTAAAACACTTTAAATTATTTTATTCGAGGTATTTAACTTGCGCTCTCTGAACCGACTCACTAAATAAGCACACGACTTATCAATTAACTTAAATATAGAATAAACACAACATTCAACCCCCAGCCGTTATTTCTTCAATGTGTAAGGAAAAACCCACATTTCGCCAATTATACACTTTTCGGTCATGTCATGAAACAAACCCATGACCCTTAGCTTGGTTGACAAACACGCTACTAACAGAGATAAGCTGCCAGACTTTTAATCGGTAGTAAGGTACTACTAAACAAATAAAAAATATTTCCGATTAGGTTGACAATCACTTTCAGCCAATGTTTGGAAAAAATAACTTTCTGATATCTGTCACCTGCCTACCTACACTCCCATCGTAGATTTGTTGTAGGCATTAACCGTGGATTAAGACGGGCTTTAAGCGCGGGGTTGAAGGGCCTTTGGTTCCCCTATTATAAAACTATCAGGTCAATGTAAGGAGTCGTGATTGATTATTGAAGATATAAGGAGAACACAATGTATTCTCTCTAACACTTGAGTGCACAATAAGAATAAATAAATAAAATTATTTGTTCAGAATCAATTCTTCGCCATTTCCATACAGAGTTATGAATATAGATTATAAAGGGAAAGAAGGGAATGGAATAATAAAATAATTGAAAACTTAAATAATCTAGGTTCGGAGTGCGTTCACTTAGAAAGCTAAGGATTTAATTTGGACAGCTTTTTTTTTTTCAAGTAAACATTTTCATATTTAATATATTGATAATCTGTCCAACTATGTTGTGTTTAACTTACATTTTATAAACCTATCGGTTATTTCTATACAGAGCTTACAAATGAAAATAATTCTAAAACGGTCTCAGCATACAGTCCCATGGGCGTTAATTAATCACTTGTGAAAGATAAAACCTCAATTTCACTAATAATAAATATTTTGGAAATCTTACTTATTATTTTTTTAGCACTGCCTATCATTACCTATTCGGGTTATACTCTTACTAGAAATATAGTCCGGAACTATTGTATTAGTAATTATCATTTCAGTTTTAATATTCTTACATTTTATATATAATATCTGATATAAAGTGGGGATATAAGGACTGCGAGTTAAAGGCAGTTTTTTTTTTCAGTCTATATAGTAAAACATTTTTTGGCCAAAATAAATAAAATATTCCTACACCAGAAATATATAATTTAGTTTTATTAACATGGTGATATCAACTTTGTTGAATCTCTGCTATGAGGCAGCATTAGATGAGAAACCTTTTAAATGACGAGAAAAAGCTGTCATTAAATTCAAAAACACCCTTTGAAAGACATTCAACAACTGTTGATAACACCATTTAAAGAAAATTATAATTTATATGTTTTACTGTAGCAATAATTGATTTATTTGGCCAAAACATGTTTAGCTATAAAAAAAACTGCAAAGAACAGTACCTTTAACTTTCATTCCTTACATTCCTATATTAATATTTGGATATTACACATAGTAACATTTGAGAAAATACAAGAATTAGTTATTTTTATTATAAACCATAATATAATATTGTTTTATCTGTATTAGTATATTACATTAGCAAAAATTGAAAGCTGTGAAGCCTATAAGAATAAGTTTAAGGTCATGAAAGTAATTTTAGTAATTTTTTTACTGTAAAATACCTACTTTTATACCGTATTCCTCAAAGTGGTGGGGGAAACAGAAAAACTCCCCTCTCCCTCGTAGTAATCTTATCAAATGGGACACACTTAATATCATAAAATAAACATTGTTTTTTCCTTCAGAAAATAAAAAAATACATTTTGGAATATAAATTATAGATTTAATTCCAATTTCATACAATTCACTCTATTGATTTGGCAAGAAAGTATTTTTAATTTTTAATTCTGAGGGAAAAGGAGCCTATTATGTAACTAAAATGACTAAAAGATAGTGGCGCTTATGTTTTCCCTACTATAAAAAATCATATACACAGACCTATTCGATTCATTCATCCTTTCTTACGTTATCTCGACAACTTGTAGATAAAGTATTTTGATCGTAAAATCAAGATTTTAATTAATGTTGACGTTTCATGACCCCCTGAAAACCAAAATATGTTATTTTTCACGATGCCGCCTGTTTGTCCAGCTAGAGCCGAAATTATTTTAACGATTGGGTTAAAACTCGGTATCTAGGATTTCTATAAGGTCCCCTCCTAGTGGTTTTTTGAATTAAATATCCAACCCAAAATTAAAGGATAGTTTACTGAAAGGCAAAAAGAGAAAAAAAATCGATTTTATCGAAACTCGCTTTAATGATCTCGATCACATTTTATATATAGACACTGTTTATCATTATAAACAAGATGGTGATTTTTATTTTTACATGAAAATGAATTTGAGGGTAATTTACATGGGGAAAATTTTCCTATTTTGATCATTTTTTGCAACTATTTAATATATGAAATAACTTTTTATCGTTAAGTTGTAGTACTATGTAAGATATATTTGAAAGTTATTTTTTATAAAACAAATAGCTTCTGAACTATAAGAAAAAATACTTATTTTTCAATAAAGATCTTTGAAAATGAGTTAATTGAGTCTTATGCTCTTTAGTGAGAACAAAGATATTTCTATTTTCTCAATATTTCTGTAACAGTGTTCCTAGTTCCCGATGCCATAGAGTAAGTAACAGTGTACATTTTTTAATTTATGATCTTTGATCTAGTGTTTCAACAACTTTGTATAAACCTATTATTTTTTTAACAAATCTTACGAATTTTTAGTAAATAGATATTTTAAAATAAGTGCAGTTCCCCGTACCATTTATTTTATTAACTAGGAAATTGGTTTAGATGGGATTTAAGTAGAATTTTAATATACTTTTTAAACTTGGGCCAAAAAAAACTACTTTTTGAAAATAATGATGCATGGTTGGATATGTGATCCACCTTAGCTTCGGACAGGAGTTAAACTGTTAAAAACCATAAGATTTCATTGATGACGCCCTGTAACATAAAAAAGAATGACACAAGATTTATAGATCACCAATTATTTGATATGAAACTCTGGAATAACGAATGAGTGATGTATCCGAATGTTATACAAACCATAAAAATCACCAAGAATAGAATCAACATAGCACTGTGAACACTCCTAAATTGTCTGGACATGGAGTGTTTATCGTAGGTACCAATAATTCATTTTGCACATCTCTGTAATCACAACTAGATCAACGTGAAATGAAGTATGTATGGCATCAAACTTAATCTTGCACAGCTCTATAGCTAATCTTAAGTTAATGTAAGTCACAAAGCACACATGTTGCAGAGCTCTTTACTCCTAAGTTAATGCGACACTGGGTGTTTAAAACACCAAGCATACATTCTGCACAGCTCTTTACTCCTAAGTTAATGCGACGTGGGGTGTTTACAGCACCAAACATACATTCTCCACAGTTCTTTACTCTTAAGTTAATGTGACGTGGGGTGTTTACAGCACCAAACATACATTCTGCACTAGCTCTTTACTCCTAAGTTAATGCGACACTGGGTGTTTAAAACACCAAGCATACATTCTGCACAGCTCTTTACTCCTAAGTTAATGTGACACGGAGTGTTTATAGCACAAATTATACATTTGGCACAGATCTTTACTCCTAAGTTAATGTGACACTGGGTGTTTAAAACACCAAGCATACATTCTGCACAGCTCTTTACTCCTAAGTTAATCTGACACGGAGTGTTTAAAGCACAAAGTATACATTTGGCACAGATCTTTACTCCTAAGTTAATCTGACACGGAGTGTTTAAAGCACCAAGCAAACATTCTGCACAGCTCTTTACTCCTAAGTTAATGCGACGTGGGGTGTTTACAGCACCAAACATACATTCTGCACAGCTCTTTACTCCTAAGTTAATGTGACACGGAGTGTTTAAAGCACCAAGCAAACATTCTGCACAGCTCTTTACTCCTAAGTTAATGTGACACGGAGTGGTTATAGCACCAAGCAAACATTCTGCACAGCTCTGCAGTCTCTCTTAAGTTAATATGACACGGGGTATATTTTTCGCCAGCTGTTGTGCGCGATTGTCCCGCCGTCTAGCGGACCAATGATTGATGATGTTTAGAGGGATGTTTGGGAGGGGGAGGGTGCGTTTTCCCCTGTATGAAGGGGATGTGGAGATTGTTTGGACCCTCTTGTATTCAGACGGTTAAAAAAAGGGGAAGGAACGGGGAACAAGGGGGTTGTTCTTCGGCTATTTTGCTTTGAACAACGCTCACAGATCAGCTGGCGGAAACAAAAAGAATCAGAGTAGAGGGGTAGATGTGAGTGTGTATGTACCAACTTGTGTGACGTCACTGTCCATCGCTTTATTTTTATTTTTTAGCACTAGGTCTTACTTTATGTTCGGTTTTAGTACTAATTACGGTAGTGGTTTTAGGGATGAGGAAGGCTAGCCTATAATTACAGGAAGTGGCCCGCATTTGCATTGGGAGAGCGAGTGAGAGAAAGTGGAAAACCATTTTGAAAAACCCTCTCTCAGTACACCCGATCGAGATTCGAACCTTGATCTCCCCGTCATTGGTAGTACGCTTTACTGTGAGAGTAGCGCCCTGGACCATGTGGTCACCGAAGCGGGTTGCCACTCTATTAAGGGATTAATTGATATCAAGGTTAGCTTATAGCATGTCAGTGTGTACCAAAGGGCATTTATATACTGATAAGTATTAATCATGCCTTGAACAAAATCTCAAGAATATGATGTATATTTGTGTCCAGTTTTTAATGACCATCCTCGAAATAAGACTTATATATCATACTTTTTTGTTTACGATTTTCTCCCATGTTTTACAAATAAATTAATGCAATTGAAATTTAGACTAAATGGAATGTTTTAATCAAGTCACTTGCTGAATAATTTAAGTGTAAAATCTAAAAACCATTTACGGCATTATAAAAAAGACAGGTATTTCTCACTAATTCGATTTTTTATGCTCTTTAATCCTTGGCTTTAAGAAATACTAACATAGTAATATATACCTTGTGTATTTCAATTTTTAATTTTTATTTTGAGGGGTCGAAGTACTTCGATAACATATCATCTCCATGATAAACATGACTATAAGGTGTATCATTAATATATATATGGCGACCATCTTTTACAAAATCCACAAAAAATTTATAATAGCTTTCCCTGAAAACATTAGGAAATAAATGGTATAACACAATCGTATTTATCAAGTATATTAAAGTTAGTAACAAAGTATTCACCCATTTCGGTGGCCGTATGGTCTAATGCGTTACTATCGCAGTAAACTAGACGTCTGAAAAGGAGCTCGAGCTCCAAATCTCGATAGGGTATACTGAGGGTGTTTAAAAAAAATTGTTTTCCACTCTACCTCCACCCAAATTTGGATACACTTCCAGCAAATATAGTCTCCCTAATACTTAAAACCATTAGCGTAGTTAGTACATAGACTTATACATAGAACGGGTAGTAAGATGTGGTGATAAAAAGAAAGTTTTCCTAAATCAGTCATCAGTAAACCACCCTAAAATGTATTTCATTTAAGTAATAAACGTACACTACTATTTATCATGCAAGATGCTCCCCGGATACCCCCTTTGAACAAAAAGATCAAACCAAATTTTGACTACCATCATTTTAAAAAATCAGCCTTCAATAGACTACCCTTAAACAAACTCCTCCTCCCAAAAACCACCACAATAAAAATGTAATGATATTTTTATGTCGAACACAACCCAGATATCAAATTTATACAAAATTGTAAAAGGGATGCAAAAAAATATTGCGAAAATCTGTAGTCGATAACGATTGTTCCTTCATAAAACAAGTATACGTTTTTTTAGCACCGTTTCTTACCAGCCCTTTTAGTTATACGCTTAAGTAATAATTACACTAATGAGTAAGGAATTTGGAAGGTTGAATGTAGAGGGAGTTAAACCACATTTGCATGGAAGGAGAGTGGGAAAATATTTAGGAATAGCCCCCTCAGTTCACCCAACCGAGATTCTAGCCCCAATTTCCCCGTCCCCAAGAGTCTAGCTCAACACGAAACTAGCGAGTTAACTAACTACGCTACCAAGGCGGATATACGAGGCTATTGATCACGTCAAACACCCTCATATATGAGTCATAAATAAAATAATTAAAGCCATTTTCGAAAAATGTCAACTATTCAAAAAGTAGTCAACAGTAAACTATAATCAAGATAACATCCAGAAGTATGGAAATATAGCAAATAAATATCGAGTTTGAACAAAATTCATGTAGCCGTTTCGACTATAGCCACAGGGACGGACAAAATTGTAAACCCTACTGTTTTGGCTTCGGGAAGCATACACAAATAGTGGGGTGACTGGGTTGTATCATTCGTAGCTCAGTTTGGAAAGATTTTCCAGTAATAATTATCCATTGCAGTTGCCCAGAGGACAACCGAATTAACAATCCTTTTCGTGAAAGCTCTTTCCAAGTCCTGATGAAATAAGATGATGTTGGTAGTAAATATTATTTGTTGGAGCCAATAAAGATCTTTACCTAATTTAAGCTTAATTATTATTATTATTATTAGCACCGCATCTTACTACCTGTTCGGGTTATACGCACGCTAATGTGTAATGGTAGGGTGATTGTTAGATGAAATGGAGGATCTACAGTTTAACGTGGGATCCGAACCACGGTGGAGGCTTGGCATTCCCCACATTCACAAGTTGTGATTAATACGTCTTGTCAGAGGTGAAGGAAGGGTTTGGCAATCAGATAAATATGTGCCAGGAGCGAGGATTGAACCCCGGATCCCCAGCACACAAATCCGACACCTTTCCCCTAGACCACCAGGTCACCCTTAATCCTAATTAATCAAACCCTGGTAACTATGGGAATAGTTCCCCTTTGTAGAAATGGAGGATACCGGCCAATCAAACCCATGACCTCTTAAGTCAGCAACCCAGGCCTCTGTCTGAACACTATACAACGAGATCGGTCAGGGAAGTACACAAAACATGATTCATCATAATATTTACGATTATGATATCTTCCGTACATGAGAAAGTAAAATGAACGTCCTTGTTATTGAACACAGTGATGTTGAAATGAAACCAACTTTCCTATTGGTGACATCAATTCCAAGTTGGGATTATACCCAGCCCAGCCATGTTTGAAAAGAGAAGGGAGAGAGAATGTATGTATGTATGTAAGAATTCCCTTCTCGCCTTATGACAAAATTCCTCCCTTCCGAGGACGAAACTATCGTGTATACATGTGTGAGCATGTGCTTGCTTTGTAGCAGAAGAAGTAAATGGGAAGTCACCCAACCCTTGAGGATCATGTCTTGGTGAGTGACGGGAGTGCCTGAGAGGAACGACGTGGTGACTGATATGGCGGGGAGGGGAAGGGGCTTCTTCGAACTTGACAGGCGTCAACCCTGGCGTCTCTTTCTCTCTTTTTTTTTTCGTGAGTATTCATAGCAGGCGTCGGTTCACCCGCTNTTTTTGGTGAGTATTCATAGCAGGCGTCGGTTCACCCGCTTCGATGACCACATGGTCTAAGGCGCTACTCTTGCAATAGACTAGACTTCCTATGACGGGGAGATTGAGGTTCAAACCTCGGTCAGGTGTACTGAGGGTTGTTTTCCCAGAATGGTTTTCCATTATTCTACCACGCAAATTCTGGTACACTTAATATAAATTTAAACTTCCTCGTCCTTAAAATCCCTAGTATAATTAGTATATAATCATATAACTCGAATGGTTAGTAAGACGCAGCGCGAAAACAAAAAACAATCATCGGGAAGATTTTAAGTGGCCGAGTTGATCAAACCAAGCTGTCAAGGTTCGAACGTGGTTCACTTTATCGATTTGATCAGATTTGTGTTGATGGCATAAGGTGGGGTGGAAAGACACGGTAGTTATGGTAAGTGTTTATTTGGTATATTTTACAACAACAAAAATGTTTGGCTTGAATGAATAAAATAGCGATTTAATAGGTACATTTTGCTTAGCTCGTTACAAAAAATATCTCAGTTCTTGAATAATTGTCATGTAAATACTAGAAATTGGCTAGGATTTTTTTTCTGATCATAGAAGATATTTAAAAACTGTTGGATCTACATAAGCTAGAAAACCAAACAAGACCTATCAATTAGGGCAATATTTTATTAATTTTTTGCCAAATAAGCTTTTGTTTTATATAAAAACTGGAAAAAAATATCTCCATTTTTAAATTCCAGCTTTCGAAGGAAAAAGGATGATAAGAATTAAAGGAACTGCAACGACTTCTACCAAAAGAGGATACTTAGTAATTTGGGCTAGGATGATTATGATATATTTTATTTTTACTCTAAGCTTTATTTTAGTCATGAAAAGGAGGATAACAGCAGGTTTTCAGCAACCCACGTTATTATATATATACACACTTTAAATTTGTATATAATTTCATATTTAAAGTTTTTTAAAGTCTTAGGACATATATTTGTGCACCTTATCTCACCATACCCTATAGCTATTGACATATTTACATTAAAATATGTTAGAAATGAGTAAGGTATAATTTAGAGTCAATGTAGCCACACTTGCATGGAGAGAGAAGGTGAAAAAATGTAGGAAACCTACCACATAGAGAGAGAGAGGGAAATAAAGAGAGAAAGGAATAGATAAAGATAAGATACTATAAATAAAATATTGCTCTAGTATAAACATAGTTACATTTTATTCACGCGATGATATCAACAGTTGTTTATTTTCGGTCAAGAGAATAGAAGCATTAGATAACAAACTTTTTAAATTAAGGAAAAAAAGTTGTCTTTAATTTCCAGGACACCCTTGACAGATGTTCAAGAACTGTTGAGGTCACCATGAGAAGAATATTAAACTATTTGTTTCTATAGTATAAATAATTGGTTCATTTTGAACCAGTATATTAATTTTTTTACTCTAAAAACTACAAAAACACTTCTATTAATTCGAATTCTCTTCCACCCGGCTTTAAACAAGTTGCCAAAAAATATTGAGATATAGATCTAAGGAACACAGGTACCTTTTTCCTCGCGCTGTTAGGTCACACTGTTCCAATTATTATCTTGGTAGCAAAGAACTAATCCTTTTAACAACCCTTAGAAGGGATATCTTTCAGTCGACTTCTGAACTGCAGGGTAAGTCTGTAGTCACGATGGTTATGAGGGAAGGGATTTATTTACTACTGCATTATTGTTGTACTCAGTTTGTATCTGTCGAGTTTACGGAAAGGAGGGAGCGGGGATCCTTACTTTACTCTTGCGCGATAAGAGACTGTTCCTCAAATGTTTTATAGTTCCCTATGAGGTTTTATCTTGAATACGTTTAGCCTTTAGCACTGCTCCCTGTTTGGTAAAGTTAGCTCATTCAATTTAATTAATAAGCTCGTAAAGTAACTTAATTATGAAGTTGTTGTCAGTCTATTAAAGCAAGTAGTGTTTTACGCTCAGTTGAATAATTTTACCCATTTGAAATTTTAAGAATGAGATTGTTTACAAAATATTTCCTTTTTTTATATGCTCTTACTTGAAGTACATATTTCTTTATTGCATAAAACGATCTGGGACATACTTTCCCTATTTTAGATAACTAAAGCCGGTTTTAAATGTGTATTTGTCGTCCTTTATACATTATAATATAGATCAAGTCTTAAGAAAGTTCTTTATTATGCTAGGACACATCGTTGGATATATGGTCTAAGGGGTTACGTTTTCAATGTATTGAATTATGGTTTAAAGGGATTTTGAGGTTCTAGTATCGTTCAGGTGTGGTTTTCCAAATAAGAGTAGCCTCCTTAATTTATCATTCTCTCTTTTCGGTTGTGAAGGTGGTGGCCTTCCTCTAAAAAAATCTAAGGATTTTCCTCTGGACTTTCTCTTACGCATAAAGTACTGATGAAAATACAAAAAAACCTAGCAGATCAGTGTCTATATTTGATTTACTCCAGAAATATGGACACACTCACTCCAGTGGCGCTATTTTTATGTTAGACTAGACTGCCAATGACAAGATGATTTGAGGTTTGATTCTCAGTCGGGTTTACTGAGAATGTTTTTTCCAAAACAGTTTTCCACTCTCCCTCCACGTAAGTGCTGATATACTTCCTTTAAATATAGCATTCCTAATCCCCAATACTATTAGCGTAACTAGTTCATAATCGTAAAGCCTGAACGGGTAGTAAGACGCGGTTCTAAAAAAAGGGGATTAAAAATATGGACAGATTTGGGACCTATTGAAGATATTCAAATTCAAGCCATCTTTATTTCATCCGCTATGTTTGTATCCTTACACTTGTGGCTTGTTGTGGCGTGTGGCCAGGGTAAGCAGAGCTAGTCCTATCTATGGATTATTCTCATCATCTAATAGAACATTCATTCACACAATTTGGTCAATTATCATTTAAAAAAATATAATCTTTCTGTAGACCTATGTTTGACTAGTCAAATACGGAACCTAGTGGGGGAGAAAACAAATCACAGGTACAGTTAAAACAAGCTCTGCTTATCCCGGTAACACTCCACGACAAGACACTGTCCACTACTTGAAAAGTCGTGTGTATACCCGAACTAATAGGGCATTGTCTTATAATAGTACATAGACTAGATTGCTGGTGACGTAGAGATAAAGTTTAGAATAACGCCACCTAAAAAATATAGACAATTTTAACATGAAGTCAAAATTTTAATAAGAAGTGTTGACCCTCGTGGACGCAATATCGATTGATATTTTTTATTGGTCCACATATACAAATGAGGACATGAATTATTTAAAAATAAAATTATAAAATTTAAAGTCTGGAGTCAACAAATGTTTTACTTAAGTGTAACGCAATTTTTACGCGGGTTTTTTAGTATATATTATTTCGTTTCACATATATTACAAGTTTTGAGTAAATTATCTCCATTTTTAAGCAATAGAGCGAGATAGTCCGTGCGGAGTTCCGTAACATTTATTTTATCACCGAGTCTTACCACCTGATCAAGCTATACACATATATGACGATTACTTTAGTGGGGTAAGGATGAAGAAAGAAGAATTTTAGATGTAATCTACCTCATTAGCCTGGAAGGAGAATCGGAAACTATTTAGGAAAAAACACTCTCAGTAAACTCGAACGGTATTCGGACGGATTTTCCTTTCATCAGCAGGCCAGTATAACACGAGAGTGACGTAATTACCGATCTGCTACTTAAACCGGGTTTCTCATTCCTTCATCCCCGAAATTGTTGGTACATTTTATTTGAATTCATCCTTAAGGCATCCTTACCACATTAGTGTAAATATGTGGGAACCCCGGTTGGGTAGAAGTAAGACGCGGTTCACAAAATGAAGCTCGGTATGGAATCGAACCGTTGAAACGCCACGGCCAAGCCCGAATCAAAAATATGTCAGCGACCTCTAGAAACGTTATAGATATATACAGTAGCCCCATGGCTTCTTTGGTGCTGAATCACAGCTCACAGCTGACTTCTGACAGTCAACATTTAGGTATATACCTAAATTTTGACCGTCAGAGGTGACAGCTGCTAAACACATGTTTTTTTCAGATCATATGGCTCGGCGTAGGGATACAGAATTTGGTCTGGTAGCTTTTCAAAGCTTTTAGCTGTCAGTCAGCACCAAAGAAGACTTGGGTCTACTGTAGTAACACACACACATACAGAGGCGTGCAAAAATAAAACATGTAACGCAACATGTCTTAAGGACATTTCCCACCTGTGACGTCATGGCATAGCAAGATATAATTTCCCATGTTAATGAATTTACGTTTTACTTAGCGACTTTTAAAGATTTAACTGTGAGACAAAAAAAAACATAAATTCTTAAAGAGCTTTATAAATATTCTTAAATTGTCACAAAATTATTATTTGTATCTTAAAGTTTTTTTTATGTAAATATATTATTATAAATCATCTACAACTTGGGCTATTTAGCTTACTCACGAAAATGGCCGGTAGGAGTCTTACTTTCAGGATGTAGTAGAATAGGATACAAGAAAAAAGTACTTTTAGAAAGAAAGTCAATGTTTTCAAGGATCAAATAATATAGCAAGTGTGTAAACTCGTCAGAGGAAGAGGGGAAGTGATATAAATAGATAATCAAGAGACTTCACAGGATGAACCACTAATACTTCCCATCTATTTCTATTTAGTCATTAGTGTTTAAGTGTGAGTACTTTTAGGTGTGTCAAATTAAAATGCAATCCGCTTCGCAATATAGCTTCGAAACCTTCAAGTAAGCAATATCGTTTTAAAGTCCAGCTGGCCCGTGGAAATGCGATATTAACGTGTTTCACTGTATGTGTGTATTTTCTAGTCACAATTCGGGTCTGTCTATATAGCACCGTCCGGTGTGGTGCTGGGTAAACGGAAGACTCACAATAACCACCCTAGAGGAGGGGTGAGGGAGGGGGGGGGAAGGCAATAAATTTGCCCACTTGACGTGGATTCAAAGTGATTCCACTTTTATCACCCTGCTTTACCCCCCTTTTCTCGCTCTGAGATCCTTCTGTGTCAGTTCGTTATTAGGACCTCTACGTGGTCGTTCTACGTGTTCGGGTCAGACCAATAGGTTGTGTGGAAACTGTAGTGTTTATATTTTGATCGAAACATTATTTTATAGCAGATTATTAATAATTAAAACTCTGAAATATTTTGTGATTCAAGCATCAATGAGAAAGCGGATTAAACATCAAGCTCGTCTAATCTTGTTTCCTGGTGAAGTAGTAGCTGGGGGGGTTTGAATCCCAGATGTGTGTTCTTTCTTCTTGTATTTTGATTGCAAATATTATTTTATAGCATTTTATTTATTAAAAATCTTAAGTTATTTTTTGGTTCCTACATCGATGGGCTTACGGATTAAATATCAATATTATCTGGTCTTGTTTACCGGTGACTTATTAGCTGGGGTTCGAATCCCGGTCGAATGTATATTCTGCTCATATCTTTATCGGAACATTATGATACAGTGGCATGTTAATTAAAAGTCCAAATCTTTTGTTGTTGTTCCTTTATCAATGGGCACGCGGTTTAATTATTAGTCTCATATAATCCTGTTTCGCGGTGTTAAAGAATTTGGGGTATGAATCATGATTGGGTGTACTCTAGTCAGACTATTAATGTAAATTCCGTGTCCATATTTTGTTCGAAATATGTTTTATATGAACTTATTTATGGTGACCTGGCGGTCTAGGGGTGAGATGTTGGACTCTGGTGCTGGGGTTCGGGGTTCAATCCTCGTTCTCGGCACAGATTTATCTGATTGCCAAACCCTTCCCTCACCCCTGAAAAGACGTGTATTAATCACAACTTGTGAATGTTGGGGAATGCCAGGCCTCCACCGTGGTTCGGATTCCACGTTAAACTGTAGGTCTTCCATTTCATCTCACAATCACCCTACCAATACGCATTAGCGAAAGTGCCTATAACCCGATCGGGTAGTAAGACGGGGTGCTAATAATAATAACAATAATAAACTTATTCATATGCAGGCCTATATATTTTTTTGTTACTGCACCTTACTACCTGTTCAAGTTATACTCATACTTCATAATTATTCTAATGGAGTAGGGATGAACAAATAAGCATTTTAGAGTTAATCTAGCGGATTTTGCTTAGAAGGAGAGTGTGAAATCACTTAGGAAAAAATCCCTCATTATATAATTACCAGGACAAAAACCTTGATCTCTCTGTCGTCAGCAGGTTAGTCTAACACGAGAGGGACGCCTTAGACCCTTCGATTACTGAAGCGGGTGTGAGAATGTTTTGAAAAACATTCCACACCATTGCTAATATATATAGAAATTATTACAAACAAAGGTGAAACTCTTTGAAGCAAGGTAAAATCATACCACTTACAAATATATTAATTTTTTATCGTATTTGACAATTAACTAAAAATATTTTACTTTAAAATATAAAATACATGATTAGGTTTTTTTTATAGACCTAGACTTGATCTAGTTTTAAAGATACAAAAATATAGTTTAACAAAAACGTCAAGTTATCTTAAGACACGTTACATTACGAGATGATTGAGTGTCCTCTTTAGACGGAGAGATAATACATGCTAGAGCGGTATATATCCCTCCAAGTAACAATACTTAATGATGTCAAATCAGACGATAGTAATGTGATTTTGTCTAATGATCGCTAACAGCCAGCATGGGGCCTACTACACCCCTTTAAAAAAACCTCCCTCCCGACAAAATGTACCCCTCCACTTCAAGTCCTTAATGTGTGGCGTACTAATTATGAAACGTGTTCGACCATCATTAGATACATGAAAAGGGATGGGAGTGGAAAAAAAAAAGTAGACTGTTAGTGAAGATCATTAAGCTTTTCAAAGAGGTTGTTTGGATGATGGGGAGGGGATTCAAACGTTTAGTGTTTTGGAAAGTCAGTTGATCAGAAACTGTCCTTTGGTGTAGTTGTATTACTTTCAAGAGAATTTTTTGGAAGAGAGTTTAGCGGTTTTCAAGATATAGTGCCATCGATAAATAATGTGCTGCTGAGGAAATATTTTATCTACATTCATATTTGAAACGAGATTTTCAAAACAAATTGTTATTTTAGTTTTTGTGAAATAAAGTTCACGCGCGCGTGTGTGTGAAACTAAGATACAAGACAGTTAAATATTTTTTTTTATCATATTCGTTATATAAATAATCTTATAGAAAAATAAATTAATTTAATATGGGTCGTACTTTTTATTTGATAAATCTTTGACTTAAAAACTCTGATCAAATAGTATGTGCAAATTTTTCTCTTGTGATTTTAATAATTCTTTTTGTGATTTAATTTGTATCAACATAGTTTTGTTTCAAGCTTTTGAGCTATTTTACGATATGGTATTACAAAATATTATTTCAAATATATTTGGTGTAATTAAGCAAAATACAATAAGTAGATAAATCTTTAAATTTTCTACATCTAGTAATATCTCTAATGAGCGTATTAGCATTTTATGAGAAAAAAATTTGTACATAAAATTCCAGGATTCCTATGATAAACATTAAATAATTGTTGAAATTACTAAGTTTTGCGTAAAAAATTAAACAAAACGCAGCTATCAAACCACTGTTTTGTTTATTTTAGCAACAAAAATATTGGTTATAAAAATTATAGGAATACCGGCATTTTAAGGTGAGAGTTTAAGAAGCCTGAGCTAAGGTTTTTTTTTCAATTTTTATACCAAAACATTTTTTTTTTGCCAAAATAAATAAAACAATTCTCCAATATAAACATTCAGTTTAATTTTCTTCACACGGTGACTTCAACATTTTTTGAATATCTGTCAAGGGTGTACTGAAATTAAGTGTCAACTTTTTCTCTTCATTTAAAAAGTTTCTCATCTAATGCTACTATGCTCATGACAGATATTCAAGAACGGTTTGTAATATCACCATGGGCCAGTTTCACATATTAAACCGCCCCATTCAATTCTGATATATTTAGGTGTCGTCTTGTATTTAGTACATCGCCGGACTTGAGACATACGCAATCTGACTATGAAACTACTGGTACCTAAATTGTTTAAGCTCGGGTTAGGTCAGTGCCATTTCCTTGCTCTAGTGCTGTGTGGTTGCCTCACGGATGTTTTCCAAAGTTAAGTCAGTATTTAAACACTGTGTTTAAAACTTACACGGTATCGGTTAAAATAAAAATAAGAAAATCAAACAGTGAAAGTGAAGTGAAGTGAAATTAAGTGAATTCAATAACTTTAATGGATGGTTAGGCATAGATAACCAGTCCTTCTATTTATCGATTTAAGACGTCTGATGAACCTGATTTACAAAATGTGACATCTCATTTATATATTCGTGCTTCATGAATGAGGTAGGCTTTACTAAATATATATTTAATAATACTAATAATACATTTTAATTCACACTTTCTTATCTAGTCTGTGTTTCTAATTACTGGTAGGTAATGGCTCAAATCCTGGTCAGATATACTGAGAGTGGTTCTCACAAAATGGCTACCCACTTTCCATCTACGTAAATTTGGATATATTTCCTTTAAATCTAGCCTTCCTCATCCTTAGCTCATCAATGTAGTTAAATGTGCTTAGCCCTGAGTAGTAGGTAGTAAGACGTGGGAAAATAAATAACAAATCTTAGTCTATTAATGTTTTTAAGACTATCCACAGTTATAGCTAGTTCAAGCACAAAGAAAGGAGGTGAATGTTAAAGTAATGCTCCAACATCCGACTGATGAGTCCACGAAAAGGCAAATAATTTAAGATACTTACACACGAGGAGTAGGTTTTTTTTCCATTATCTCTCTATACTAATTCTAGTGTATTTACTCTAAAACTGGGAACATAAATTAGTGTGAAAAAAAGTAATAAAAACCACAAACCACATTAGCTGTAATACGCTCAAGAAGGAACCCTCCCCTTACCCTCACATTGTGTGCACTTATCCGGGAATCAAACCCTGAACCATCTCATCAATGATGATCAAGGGGGCCGGCAATAGACAAGTCTACCGCCTCAAACCATATGATCATTGACGTGGAAGAATAATTAGTCGACCTTAATGTGTCGATGGGCCTCTAATCCCTAATAATAATAATAATTAGGCATTCATTTCGGTGGCCGAATAGTCTTAAGGCGTCACTCTCACAATAGAGTGGACGGTCAATGACCAGGAGGTCAGCTGTACTGAGGGTGGTTTCCCTAAGTAGTTTTCCACTCTACCTCCACACAAATGTGGACACACTTCCTTTAAATTCAACCTTATTTATCTCAACCACGTAATAAGTGCATATGCATAGGCCTATAGCCAGAATATGTAGTAAGACGTGCTGCTAAATAAAAAAACTAAAAAAAACTGCTAGGTTAGAATGTAAGTTGCGACCCTCGACAGAAAGATATTATTTAAATTAAACCATCCTCCATTGACCGAACTAAGGTACTCCTGTAGTTGCTAACATTTGAGGCTGTCGTGTTTTATTGCCGGCCGAAGATTGATATATTGCAACGGGAAGTGAGTAACCATACGCCGATTGAACGGAGCATGCCCTATCGGTGGGAACGACGATCTATCTCAATCATACTCTCTAGAGAGAGAGAGAGAGAGAGAGAGAGAGAGAGAGAGAGAGAGAGATATTGAAAGGAGACCGAGGTCCTTTTATTTATTTGATGTTTCACGTCTATTTCTTACGGCCTATCGTAAAATAAAATGTCACTTAATAATAACTAGAGTTTTATAGTGTTTGGTTTAAATTTAACGAATTAAGGAGTCATATTTTCAACCTTTCCCTTTTATAAACTATTGTTGAAGATATTTGTTTTGGTGGGTGGTTACTTATCGAACACCTTTTTTCGACTGAAAGCTACAAATTTCATATTTTCACTGTTTGTTTGATTGACTTTAATGCACGCTCTTTACGTGCCAAACTAATTATTAACAATATTTCTAGAAATATATTTATAATAATAATAAGTATTATTATAGCCAGAATATATAGCCAGAAGAGGTAGTGAATCGTGGTGCAATAATAATAATAACAATATTATTATTATTTAATAAATAATATAATAAATATAATAAAATATAATTATTATATTACCATGTTTTACTACCTCTTCTGGCTATACACGTGTTCTAGTTACGTTAGTGAGTTAGGAATAAGGAAGGTTAAATTTAAAGTAAGTGTACCAACATTTGTGGGGAGGGAGGGTTGAAAACCATTTAAGAAATACCCTAAAAAGTAGCCTGCACCTGACTGGGATTTGAACCCAAATCTCTCTGTCTTCAGAAGTACAGTCTAACATGAGGGTGACGACATAGACCATGCGGCCACCAAAGCAGGATTTATTTATTATTAAAAAATGAAAATTGACACGCATAATATTGTTTGAAAAAGTGCTACCTTTAAGTTCATAACCAAGCAATGCAATGCAATTCAAAACATAACGTAGATTAAATTTAAAGAAAATAGCCGAATATAGTGATTTCGAACTGATTACTAAGAAAATATATTTGTTTTTGGTGATAATCATTCTAATTTAAAGACAGGGACCCTATATTTCCCTCTTTTATTTACGATAACCAGTGCTTTGCACGGCTTTCGGGTCTTTTTAAATTATTGAATCTGTAAGAGTTTTTATCTTTTCAATAAAAGTGCCCTGGTAGATTTCTTCTTAGCACCACGTCTTACTACCCATCCGGGTTATATGCTTACGTACTAACTACGCTAGTGGTGACCTGGCGGTCTAGGGGTAAGGTGTCAGACTTCTGTGCTGGCGGCCGGGGTTCAATCCTCCGTCCCGGCACAGATTTATCTGATTACCAAACCCTTCCCTCACCTCTGACAAGACAACTTGTGAATGTGGGGAATGCCCGGCCTCCACCGTGGTTCGGATTCCACGTTAAACTGTAGGTCCTCCATTTCATCTCACAATCACCCTACCATTACACATTAGCGTAAGTGCGTATAACCCGAACGGGTAGTAAGACGAGGTGCTAAAAATAATAATTAATATTGTAAAATACCTATGTTTCACACCATGCAATTTCTAAAATATGGGACATTTACGGAACACATACGCGTTGGGGTTGAAACTCTCAAAGTAAAATTAAATACGGGATGGGTGGTCGGTCACCTTTGGTATACCTTGATACGCATTGGAGGGAACGTTAATAGTAGTTTAAGACAGGGTTGCCAGTTCTCAAGTTCCTTGCGATCAGGGGTTAGCGATATTAGAAATATCTTAAATACACTTATATTTTGTCCTGGGAGTTGGTGTGTATCAAAGCAGGAAGTAACTTTAGCCAGTCTCATCCCTCCCACCTATTTTATACAAATAAATAGGCAGTATACCCATGTACACCATTTGCGTGTAGAGAGAGTGGGAAAACATTTAAGAAAAAGCACACTCAAATTCATCAGTTCGGCAGTATTGTTTATTGGATTGGTGGTGGTGGTGGTGGTACATTGCATTTAAGGGGGGGGTGTCAATCCTATCACAGTTTTATGAACTTTAAAATATTTGGGAAGCTGACAATTAAACTAGGCCTACCTAGCTTACATTAATATAATTTTCATTGTTGCTTAAAGCATAAAAATGTATTGCCAGATAAATAACATAGGCCTATAGTAATTCCAAACTGAAGACTGCTGAATAAACTAAGAAATTACCCTTCCTTCACCTCTGACAAGACATCTTGTGAATGTGGGGAATGCCAGGCCTCCACCGTGGTTCGGATTCCACGTTAAACTGTAGGTCCTCCATTTCATCTCACAATCACCCTACCATTACACATTAGCGTAAGTGCGTATAACCCGAACGGGTAGTAAGACGCGGTGCTAATAATAATAATAATAATAATAATAAACTACGCTAGTAGTATTATGGATTAAAAAGATTATATTAATAGGAGGTATACCCGCATTAGCGTGGAGGGAGAGTGGAAAACAATTTTGTAAAAACACTCAGTACACCCTACCGAGATTTTAAACTTGCTCTACCCGTCATTGGCAGTCTAGTCTACTGCGAGAGTGACGCCTTAGACCATTCAACCGAGATTTTTAGAAAATGAATTATTAACGCCTCATACTAATTACATAATATTCTATATTTCACTGTACTTGATAGTTTTCAAAGGTCTTAAACATACATATGTAAGTGATTCTCTCCTAACGACTCGCACAAAAAAAAAATGAAATCGTACAAGAAATATGTTTCTTCTTATTGTAGTTATTTTTTCATTTACCTCACATTTCGTTTATAGTTGGAAAATATTAAGATATTAAGTCGTTTAAAATGCCACTAGACCTTTGAAAAAGATACTTTTATCAGACACTTCTGAAAGGCTTCGGTTCAAATCACGCTTGTATAGAAGGTTTTGTTTTCACGTGGTACGTAACAAGGGCTGGTTACGAGCGTTGCGGAGATCACTAGTAAGGAAGTAGATGCTAATAAAACCTGTTTTGACGAAAAAATAAACCCACAATGATACATATTTTAAATAATAGGATTAATAATTCTTTGACTTATTTTGGCTGCTGCCATTGTCCTAATATTGATCCTGTTACCGCCTGGTGTTGCCATCTATGAGCGGTGCGATGAACTACGTGGTGACAGCTGAAGCTGTTCAACGCTCGCAGGGAAGGCAAAGAAGGGATGAAGATGAAATAAGGGGGAGGGTAGTTCTCATTATCTAAACCTCACGCTCTCTTTCTCTCTCTCCTCCTCCCCCTCTGGACCAACCCTCTTCTTCCAACGCATCTGCCATTACATTTCTCACTCAACCAGACTGACAAGCCACCATTTTATTCACACACTTTTTTTTATAAATGTTATAGTTTTAATGGAATTTTTATTAGTATTTCATTATCATCCACAGCAATTAAATACTACTTTTTAAAGATTGAACTTTAAATGACAAATAATTAATTACATTCCAGCTCACGAAATGCATTTACAAATATGAATTAGTTTAATTTGTCTTTAATTATTTTATACTAATTATGTTTAACCCATAAATAAGTAATTACTGAATCGGGAACGTAGAGGAAGAAAAATCAATTGTTTTATATTCAGATTTGTAATCCATAAACTAAGACGTATCTAAAAAATAAAAGCTATCAGCTTTATATCAAAATGAATTAATAAGAAAAACGTATTCATAATCAAGCTATTTGTTTTAAATAGGATAAGGGTGACCTGGTGGTCTAGGGGTTCCGGGGTTCAATCCTTGGTCCCAGCACAGATCTATCTGATTACCAAACCCTTCCTTCCCCTCTGACAAGACATCTTGTGAATGTGAGGAATGCCAGGCCTCCACCATGGTTCAGATTCCACGTTAAACTGTAGGTCCTCAATTTCATCTCACAATCAGCCTACCATTACACATTAGCGTTAGTGCGTATAAACCGAATGGGTAGTAAGACGAATATATACGAGGGCCTATACACAAGAGCACAATAATTTCAAATCCCAAAAATATGCAAAGAGGAAGCTGTTATTTAATAAAACGACAATTAAGTTCGACAGCAATTTTTCAAGTTCTTCCAAAAAACATTGTATATTATATTGGATACAAAAATAATACTTTGAGGACTATAATATCCAACTTTTAAAAGCTTCGACGGCGAAACCTTAATTTTAATATTAATAACGTTAGTCGGTTAATTTTTGGATATTATTTATACAGGGCTTCTGATGTCTCAAAAAAAAAAGTGACCTATTTTTAAAAAAAAGTCTTGAGCTTTAGATTTGCACAAAAATTTCAAAATGTCTGAACTTACTAACAAATTCTGTGATTTTGACAATCAAGATAGTTGGTTTAAACACCTACATGGTATTACACATTTTTAATAAGTGATATATGGAAGTATAGTTCACGTAAAAAAAAAAATCATATACCTTTTACCCTCATTTACTTAAAATAAATTTCATAAAATACTTTTTTTTAAAAGATATTGCTTGAGAAAATCTAGCAGGCCTACATATATTATATCAAAAGTTAAAGCTGTAGATTACTTGGTTTGACTTAAGAATACTTTAAAGCTGATTTTGGTAGCTTTAATAACTTGCGTAAAGCCCGAAAGGATGATGAGACGAGGTGTAGAAAAATAAAACTTTATAGCTGTCAGATAGGCCCATTATATGAAAATCTAACTCCGGTTTTCATCAATAATTTTAGAATATCCGTCCCTGAAGATGCCTAGGCGGTTGGAAAAAAAGTACAGTTCCAAGAGATCCATCACAAGCGTACTATACTATGCATCAGATACTCCCTGACGTCACAAAGACCTTGACCGACCCTGACCTCTTTCAGAAGTGCACTGTAATGGACGACAATGACGAATGCTCCAGAAATTGAGGAAGGTTACAACCATGATTATTTACCTGGGTCTGTAACATAACGAACGACAACAAGGGAACAAGTGGAACTTACGTCAGGTTCGCTTGTATTCACAGTTTGGTTAATGGAAGAGTAATGACAGGTCACTATTTCCCTGCAGCCCGCTTTACCCCTCTACCTTCCTTCTCTTCCTTTCACTCTGAAATACCGGATACGTCTTATCACCTAAAGTTGGGAGCGTAGAGGACGCTAGAAAAAGGTAAATATTTTTTGCAGGTTTTTTAGAAAAACATTTGTTAGATCAAAATAAATAAAAATAATTTATTGCTCCTGCCAAAACATAGGAGTTTAATTTTCTTCAAATGGTGACCTTAACCATTCTTGAATATATGTTTGAGAATAATGGCATTAGATGAGAAACTTTTTTAAATAAAAAGAAAATGTCGTCATTAAATTACAGGACACCCTTGACAGATATTCTACCACCGTTTATGTCATCATGTGAAGAAATTTAAACTCTATATTTTTATTGGAGATATATTTGATTTCTTTTGACAAAAAAAAAAGTCTTGATACAAAAAAAACTACCTTTCACTCACGTACCCTATACTGCCACCTTAAGAAATGTTGGTACTTGTAATACACATAATTTATGTATAATTTGTCGGCAGTTTGACAGTGGTGAGCCAAGAAATAATTTTTTGGGGGGCAATAGCGATATACGATAAAGGCTGTAGCCAGAATGAAATTTCTCTGGCAAGATATTAATAATAATAATTAGCACCGCGTCTTACTGCCCGTTCGAGTTATACACTCTAAGTACTAATTACTCTAATGGATTAGGAATTGGGAAGGTTGAATTAGAGGAAATGAACCCGCATTTGCGTGGAGGGAGAGTGGAACACCATTTAGGAAAAACTACCCCCAGTTCACCCGACCGAGATTCGAACCTCGATCTCCCCGTCCTCAGCAGTCGAGTTCAACACGACAAGCGCGTTAGCCAACTACGCCACCGAGGCGGGTTCTCTGGTAAGAGAAGGAGGTGTTTTTAACCGAAATCCAATACAATTTATTAATATTAAATTGCTCTATAATCTAATTGTATATTTAAAAAAAAAAGTAAATTAGGATAAAGATTTAAATAAAGTAACTGGACTTTCTTCAAATTAGTAATAGTAGGAACACTTCTAATGTGTATAACTATAAAAAGAACCAATGGGCCTACATTTTGAATTTAAAACCGCGAGTCTGCTGTTAACATACGGTTGACAGAACTTTAATGCTCAGTATTTTAGTTCTAATTTAGAGGATTAAAGTTTTTTTTTATTAAAATCATTCCTATTCTTGGATCTTGGAAGAAGAATAGAATTGAGACGTGCAACTTTCATTAAAACATGAACGTTATCCGCTCAGTGGCCGGAAAGTTAATGGTTTCACTCTCGTATTAGACTGGTTTGCTGATCACTGGGATATTGGGGCTCAAAATCCGATCCGGTCTACAAAGAGTGTATTTTAATAAACAGTTCCCCACTCTCCTTCCAATCAAATGTGGTTATATTACCTCTAGAATGCTTCCTTCCTCATCCTTAGCACATTAGGGTAATCATTATATAAGCATATAGTCTGAACAGGTAGTAAGATGAGGTGATAAAAAACACATGAACGTATCATTTCAAAATCATATAATAATCATGTAGTGGTCTAGTGGTAAGGTGTCAGACCTCTATGCTGGCGGCCGGGGTTCAATCCTCGGTCCCGGCAAAGATTTATCTGATTACCAAACCCTTCCTTCACCTCTGACAAGACATCTTGTGGATGTGGGGAATGCCAGGCCTCCGCCGTGGTTCGGATTCCACGTTAAGCTGTAGGTCATTCATTTCATCTCACAATCACCCTACCATTACACATTAGCGTAAGTGCGTATAACCTGAACGGATAGTAAGACGCGGTACTAATAATAATAATAATAATAATAATAATAATAATAATAATCATGTAAAAACTTAGGAGACTACGCTATGGGCAGTGTCGAGAATTTTAATTACATTATTGCCTCACAGAAACCACAGCAAGTTTACCTGTAGATTTAAGTTTGATGAATTCGATTCCTTGACAGTATTACAAAATGTATCTTTTTTCCATTACTATAAATTAACTCTCATGGATTTAGTTGTTGGATTAGAGTAGGCCTACTAGATTAAGCAAGGTAATTCGATATTAATTATCACAATGGCACTCAAGTCTACAAATAATCAATAGATTTTTATACTGGCATAGATAGGCCTATCACATATTTAAATCACTAATCGCTATAGCATAAAAGTCATATAGGACTATTTAAATAACTAGCTTGTGTGATATAGACATAGCATATATTTAAATCACTAGATAGTAGAAACAGTTTTCATCTCTTCACGTAAATGCGGGTACACTTACTCTAAAATAAACCTTCTTTATTCCTAGAACATTAGCGTAGTTAGTACATACACGTTTTTTCTTACCCGGTATAGACTAAAGTAAGATGCTGTGCTGAATAATAAAATTTGTATCCAGCCTTCTCTAGCACCAGGAAAAGATTCAACCAAGCCCATTTATTCCAACCTATTAGTCAAGACCAGTGGTGGATCTAGAATCTGGAGGCCCCATCGCAACCTGATTCTGAGGTCCCACTTCGTCTTATTTAAAATAATATTTGTTTAAGTGGTTTAAATTAAAAAGCATTAATTGAAAAATACAGCTTTTTTTCGATTAAAATAAATATATATATAAAATCACATACTCATGTTTTAAAAACTAAAATTGCATTGCACATCCCTTTTAGTATAATTAAATGGTAAGTAATATACACAATCATAAACAAACAAGTATTTTGTTTTGAAGAAAAATAAATGATATAAAAGAATTTTCCTAATTTTGTTTACATTTATATTTAATAATAATAATAATAATAATAATAGGTGACCTGGTGGTCTAGGGGTAAGGTGTCAGACTTCTATGCTAGCGGCCGGGGTTAAATCCTCGGTCCCGGCAAAGATTTATCTGATTACCAAACCCTTCCTTCACCTCTGACAAGACATCTTGTGAATGTGAGGAATGCCAGGCCTCCACCGTGGTTCGGATTCCACGTTAAACTGTAGGTCCTCCATTTCATCTCACACTCACCCTACCATTACACATTAGCGTAAGTGCGTATAACCCGAACGGGTAGTAAGACGCGGTACTAATAATAATAATAATAATAATAATATAAAAGTGGAACTTTTACCTTCTTAAGTTAAAAAAATTTAATAATAATATATTCACAAAACAAAATCGTTTTATACAAACATAAGTGACCAATCGCTTAAATGCAATTGACTTAATGAATCGCGTGGATACGGTATTGCTTATCCCGTTTAATTATGGAAAATGAGCGTTCACCATTGGCATTAACAGTAGAACCACGTTCTTATTACCTACAATACCATCTGAATATGAAGGCCACAATGTTTACATGCATTTTGTCGACACTTTGATCGGCCCGCCTTACTTACTTTCTGTCATTAGGAACTTGAAAGTTCATTACCGCACTTAACAAAGTACGCTACCTATCCCTATCTTGAGCCAGTTCCAGCCAGTAAACCTCATTACACCCTATCGATTTCAGGGTGTTTCTAATGTTATCCTCCCTTCAGCGTTTAGATCTTCCCAATGGTCTCTTCCCATTGGGTTTGCCTGTCAATACTCTAAACATGGTTATAGATTCGATCTTTCGCGATGCATGTCTTGCCTACCGTAATCTACGAGACTTGACGATCCTAACAATGTTTTGTGATAAGCACAAAATAAGTAGCTCATCCTTATATAACCTCCTCCACTCCCCACTAACTTCATCCATCTTTGGACCAAATATCTTCCTAAGCACCTTGTTTTCGAATACCCTAATTTGGTTTTCGTCATGCAAAGTAAGAGAGAACGTTTCAAAAGTATAGATAACGATCGGTAATATTGTTTTATATAGTCTTGAGATTTTTACATTCCTTGAAAGCAATAATCAACAACTTACTGACCAAATAATAGCATTCCGGCACACCTATACACTACAATATCCTTATTATTTTATTATTTTTACCATTTAACAAAACAAAAAACTTTTGTTTTCTTCAAGATATGACACTGAGGTCCCAATCAAGTTTTCTTGAACCTACACGGTGGTCCACCTCTGGTAAGGACTGGAGCATACTCTATCGAAACATTAACTTTAAATACCCCCGTCCCCACCAAATATATTGTTTATTGAAATGATAATAAAAATAAAAGTTATATAAAATAAAAAGGCAATGACTCACCCAGAATGTCGACACTTCCAAACCCCTCAAAGTTTCTTCACCTCCCAACCACGATATTCTAAAATACGCCGTCTTTCCAATATTCTCATATGTGCGTTATCTGGGTGACTGGAGGCTGGTAGGTGGGTTGGGGTAGGAGGGGCTAGCAATCCTAAGATGCCGGAAAGTGTGCTTGGTTAGTAGGTAGGTTTGACTGACACACGTCTTCTGGATGAGCTTCTTAAACATGTCTCCCTTTCTGACACCCCTTCCTCTCTCTTTCCCCCGTTCACCACCACCAGAAGATTGGTCTACATCTCAAGACTTCCGCTTGGGTAGTCGAATGGTCTAAGGCGTCACCATTGCTATAGACTGGTTTGACAGTGATGGAGATATCAAGATTTGAATCACGGTCAGGCATACTGAAAGGGGTTTTCCCAAATAATTCGCCAATCTAACTCTAAGCAAATCCAGGTACATTTCATCTCAATTCTACCATCCTCTTCTCTACCCTATTATTGTTATTCTCTGGATAGTATGAACGGGTGGTAGAACGCAGTGTTCGAAATAAAAAATAGCAAATCAAATTAATAAAGGGAACTTTGGAAAGTATAACTTAATAAAAGATGAGTTGACTTGTTAGGGCATATGCCGAGACATAATAGTTTGATGAAAATAATTATAAAAGGAGATATGTAAGGAAGAAATTTTAGAGGGAGACCAGGATTTAGAATACATAAATAAGATATCGGATGATGTTGTCATAAGAAGGTACAAATATGTAAAACAAATTGGTCCAGAATAGGCAAAATTGTAAAGCTACAGTAAACCAATTGCAAGATTGGTGACTTAACGATAATATATGATTTTATTTTAATTTAATTATGGATTTTAACGTGAACTTTCTGGACAGACTGATTATATTAACACACTTATAAGATAACATAAATCTAAAACAGACATAACATTCCAAAAGCCTAAATGCACTTAATATTCATAAATATTCTCAATTTTTAATGGTGAGTGGGTTGTGCCTTCCAATCCCTGCCTCTTCCTCAAAATTCCATTCTGGTTACAACCATGAATGATTGCCTCCCATCGACATCAGTGATTTCTCTTGAGCGATGAAAATCCGTAGCACAATTTCCTTCGAAAGAGAAGTAAAATCGTCTGTCCAATGTCGATTGTGGCATGTAAAATAACACTGGAAGGTATGTGAAAACACATTCCCAGTAAAATTGGTAGGCGCTTTCGCTCTCACTAGTTGAAATATTCGTATGCTAATACAATCAGTCGGTTCAGAAAGTGCACGTTAAATACCTTAACTAAATTAAAATGAAAATGGCACCTCATGTAACAAAACCTTAAGAACATGACTTCAAATATTTCTCATGTCATTATCAAGAAGCCACTGCAATTCCCTTGGCCGCCGCCACGGAGACTTGTTTTTGAACTCAAAGTGGGTCACAAAAGCGCTACTGACCGCTCTTTTATAAAAAAAAATAATAAAGCAAAAGAAGGGGGTTGTATTGTGAGGGTTTGGAGGGTAAAAGGAAGGGGTGTGTGCTGTGAGGAGCCCGCTAAACAGACCCTAGGGTGCTGTGATTAATGATTCAACATTCTCTTCAGACTTGTTCCATTTTTTCGCTTCTCTTTGTTCGTGCAAGGATGGATTTTCCCCTTAAGACCTAGCCACCACCGCGATCCCAAACTTTTCTCAGATTCAATTCTCCCCCTTACATACCCTTCTCATCTCTCTGAGACTGTTGTTTTCGTGTATCGTACTGAGAGAACTACTACCTGTAATAACGTTCATATGTCTGCAACGGAAGATTAAAAAATGTGTTAACGATCAGTACTGCCTTGTAGGTAAGATACTATTAATATTATATTCCAAAAATATATTTGTTTTGCAGAATTAAATTTGGGATGAGTTAAGATGGAAGGTAACATGACCTTGGGTCCATGTTTTTATAGTATAAAAAATGCTTTAGAGATACATTAGGTTTTAATTTTCTAACTATAATATATTAACAGTTCCTGAATAACTTGTCATGGGCATTTTGGAATTTTAGCAGAAGCTTTTTAAATAAAGATAAAAGTTCAAATGTCTCAATGTCCACGACAAATAGTAAAGAGCTGTTGGTATTGCTCAATGTGGAAAATTAAACTAAATAAATTATATACTGAAGCAATATTTTACTTACTTACTCTATATGGCATCAGGAACTCAACAAGTTCAATGCCGCACTTACAAAATTACGCTACCTATCCATACCTTTTACTGGTCATAACCAGTCCACCTCTATGCACACTATACATTCCAGGCTCATTCTAATGTTACCCTCACATCTGCGTCTAGACATTCCCAATTGTCTCTTCCTACTGGGTTTGTCAGTCAATACCCTGAAAAGGGTTCTAGAATCTCCAATTCGCATCGCATGTCCTGCCCACCGTAATCTGCAAAAATTGACTATCCTAAAAATGAATTGTGATTAGTATTATCACTATGTAACCTCCTCCACTCCCCAGTAAGGTAATAGATCATGTTTTACACCCATAAAGTACAACCGGTAGAATTATTGTTTTGTATATTCTGAGTTGTACATTCCATGAAAGCAGGCGAGATGTCAAGAACTTACTTACCGATTAATAGCATGCATTTCTAGACACTATTATCTTCCTAATTTCCATTATAATGTCGTTATTACCAGTTAAAATTGTTCCTCAATATTTAAACTCACTAACCCTGTCAAATGATATGTTGTTCGAAGTAATCTCTAAATTATCGTCCTCAATTTGTGTTCTCTATGTGATCGTATATATAGTTTTTTCAGCGTTCACTTCTAAACCTATTTTCTTGCTAACCTCTAGTAAAATATCTGCTTTCTGAACATATTTCTTACTACTGCCCAACGCCCAACACAGTTAAAACATCTGCCTATCCTTATACCTGAATTGTACCGTTTAATGTCAAATCTTCCCTATTCTTTTGCATTACTTTCAATATTTTAGTTATTCTAGCTAAACATTTTTCTTTATGTTTTAAAAATTACAATTATATTTACTTTATTTACTGATCGATCTTGCTGTGTAAAGTGGGACCCATGTTGACTGAAGAAGATAAGGAATGCTCGTAAATAGCCAAGACACAGTAGATAGATACTAATTTTTGAGTAAAATAATGTTCGATAATAATAGATCAAATATATTTATTATAATCCAAGTATGTATTAATTTTCAAATGATAAGAAACGTGGCAGTAACATTTTATTGCGGTGTTAATATGTATTGCTTTTTGCCGGTTTTTAATTGAGTAAAATAATTTTAATCAAAATATCTAATTTCAGGCTTTGAGGTGTCCATATCCGTCCACTGGGTCTACTAATATTTAAATTTCAAACCCCTGTTTGTTGTAGATATCTCGCAATGCTCATGACAGACACACAAACACTTCCTTTTATTAATATAGATAGTTTACCAATATTTTAGCGTAAAAGAAGTAACTTTAATAACGAAATTATTAACAAAATACTATACAATTAGAAAAATAATTTATTAATCTGCCCAACTCTAAATACTTATGATATATAAAGAGTATATTATTATTATTAATATTAATTTACTCAATAAATCGTTAATATTACAAAATGTATATGAATATATCCCATTAAAAACAATTAAATATAATACTTGGCAGTGGATTATATTACCGATAACAGAGAGGTCGAGTTTCGAAACCCAGTTGGGTATACTGGGGGTGGTTTATCCAAAATCATTTTCCACTCACCCTCCACGAAAATGCGGCTAAACTTCCTATAAATATAACCTTCCTAGTTACTGAAAAAACCACCATTAACGTAATTAGTAAATAAAAGTATAACCCGAATTGTTAGTAAAACGTGATGGTGAAAAAAATATATATAGAAAACTCCAAACATATAATATATTTATCAATTTTAGTTTTACAACCAATTAGGACAAAAGCTTCATATTTTATGAATGTAGATAGCTATTTTTTATTCGAAGTTTTTTATAAATCATGTATTAAGAAACATTTGCCTTATGTCTATTAAATTCTAGTAATTGAAATATAATACTGTTTATATTAATAACAATGAACGGTGTTTTATTTTAAATATCTACATATTTGCATGGACATGATTCGCAGAGAAAAATATTTGCCTACCAAGCAAACTGATTGAATAGTCTAATCTGTTAGCGCGAGTAATTTGCAGATAGTGGATAGTGAGTGTTGTCATGGCAACGTATTCACGGTAGAATACGTTCATTTGGCTAGTTAGTTACCATGGTAACATAAAGGGCGTGTTGGATGAGATCATTGCAAGGTGAACGTTACTGGTTTACCTTTTATACACATGTCAAAATATTTTATGATATTTTGTAACAAGAAGAGTTATTATTATTATTATTACTATGTTTCAAATTTTATATGAACACTCTAGATTCCTGTAAGATATGGAAAACCATTATTTTACTCATTAGATGTATATATTTAGAGTGGTTTTCGGTTTTCCATCCTTTCTCATATTAATAAAAAGATAAAGAGTGATACTGTCAATGCACCTGATTGGTAATGAGGTTCAGACCCCCCCCCCCCCC
>CABFVX010000012.1:661122-672235 GCA_902151425.1 Timema shepardi | reverse complement strand
AAAATAAAAATTTTTATATTAAATATATTTTTATAAATCCAACATTTTCAGAGATATTGTTATATATATATATATATATATATATATATATTAATACAATTAAAAGTTTGTGTATCTGTCATACACTTTGCAAGATATCTATTGAAAGCAGAGGTTTGAAATTTATTAGTAGCTCATGGGGACGAATATGTGCATCTCGAAGCTGGAATTTTAGAATTTTCGATTTATAATTAATTCATTAAAACTGGGTTGGAAGAAATAAAATTGAGGTTTTTTTTCCTGTTTGTTGAAAGCAAAGAAAAGCATTGCCCATGGTAGTAATTCATGTAGAATCCAATCATAGTTTTAAATTGTTAATTTAAGAAGGAAGATATTTAGAATGTAATTTTTCTTGTTAAATTTAAATATGTATTTCACAAAAAAGTAATATTCTAAATCTCTTTCTTCTGATTTAAAACATTTTCTAAAGTGTTAAAAATTAAACAGAAGCTTTTAAAGTTTTTAATAAGATATGGGGTGACCTGGTGGTCTAGGGATAAGGTGTCGGACTTCTGTGCTGGGGGTCCGGGGGTCAATCCTCGGTCGCGGTACAGATCTATCTGATTGTCAAATCCATACTTCACCTCTGACAAGACGTGTATTAATTACAACTTGTGAATGTGGGTAATGAAAGGCTTCCTCCGTGGTACGGATTCCACGTTAAACTGTAGGTACTTCATTTCATCTCACAATTACTCTACCATTACACATTAGCGTAAGAGCGTATAACCCGAACGGATAGTAAGACGCGGTGCTAAAAATAATAATAAGATAGGACTTGCTCCGGTGGCCGCATGGTCTAAGGAGCCACTCTCATGTTAGATTATATTGCCACTAACAAGGAGATGGGGATTAAACCCCGGTTGGTTCTTGTGCTGAGTGTGGTTTTCCAAAATTGTTTTCCCCTCTCCCTTCACACAAATTCGGGTACGTATCCTTGAAATTCAACATCCCTCACACTATAAAATAATACAAAACTATGATTACCACTTAGCGTCAATATTTATGGTCAGATTTTCATAGAAAAGGCTTTTTAGAAAATATATTATTTTCATGACCAAAATTGATATAATTTTTCTATATTATTAGTGTTATTTGATAAGTATTGATGGTATCCATAAAATATGACAGTTAGTAATCACAAGACCAGAAGTGTGAACATATGAAAGTAGATATAGTAATCTTTCCAACCTACAGATAGTAGCATTTATATAAAAATTGGACTGTAGATTCCTTCTCTCGTGGAAAAAGTTTCGATTAAACCGATCACCTTTTATGATCAAGGATGTTACTAAGTGCTTGTAGGCAGACAAAAATATGTTTACATTCCAGGGGAAAAAAAAACATTTCCAGTTCTATTTTATTTTTACTCAAGCACATCGTGGTGGTTAAAAGGTTAAACTGATCGAACAAGAGTGTTAGGATATTTTGATTCGATTTCAGGTGAATCTTGTGAAAATATTTACTATATTTTTACCCTTCCATAAAATAAATATACATCTTCACCCCTATTTTCTTATAAATTGACTTATCTGACAGTTAGGGGAGCTACAATATCCACTCCCACGAATTCAGACGTCAAGAAATGTGTTATGAAGCTGACACTTTTGAATTATATACTATCGATACCTGTGATTAAAAACTAATGAATGGTAAAATTTTATCAATTTTGACAGCAAAAAAAAATGTTTTTTTAATGATGCTTCAAATATCAATTTGTAGGAAAATCAAGTCAAAATTATGTCTTTATTTTCATAGAAGACTCATTATTGGAAAACTGCAAACTCATGTTACAACAGTGGCGGGAAAAATATATTACAATAATTGTATTTACATTCTTAGCCCTTTTAATAAATAATGTGAAGATAATTATGACAGTTATCCATAAACAAGTATTGTTGAATGTTATTGATAATATTTTAGGTTAAATTTATGTATTATGCAGACATATTTTTGTAATGCAAAATTTTAGTGACTTTTTTCAATGCTAGTGGACTAATATGTGCTTCAGGGTGCGTAGCATTGGGCGCTATATTGTAACCTAAGTTATATTTTAGGTCATATGATGATATAATCAGTACACGTTAAATACCTGTAAAATCTCTACTCTATCAATTTTCCGTCGAATCTCACTCGAGTGAACTGGGGGTTAGATTTTCCTAAATAATTATACATTCTCCCTTCATACAAATGCGGGTTCACTTCCTTTATGTTCAACATTCCCAATTCCTAACCCATTAGCATAATTGGTAATTAAGCGTATCACCCAAAATGGTAGTAAGAAGCGGTGCTTATTATTATTATTATTTGGGCGTGATTTATAATTCTCCTTACAAAAGAAACCCGGTACATTTATTTGAAGTTGGCCCTTCCTATCTTGTTTCCTTAGGCTAAATCAATTAAACCTCTGAAAACCTGTCATTCATTAGGAAATAGTGACACAATAAAATTCAATTTTCCAACCATTCTGTTACTGAAGAATGAAATAGCCAAAGCTATTATTTATGCTTTTAGTGAGGATTACTCCATCTAGATATCATATTCTGAAAATTGTAAAATGATTCCTGGACAAGGGAATCGAACCAGGACCCTTAGGATTTGTACGCCAATGCTTTAACACTGAGTTATCCGGGAATCGTCCAGTGCATAGAGTCATTCTT
Organism: Timema shepardi; assembly: GCA_902151425.1. Classification (NCBI taxonomy): domain Eukaryota; kingdom Metazoa; phylum Arthropoda; class Insecta; order Phasmatodea; family Timematidae; genus Timema; species Timema shepardi. The sequence goes on along the minus strand of CABFVX010000012.1, from coordinate 669,536 downwards.
CACTCACATTTTAAGGCAGAGTCGAAGGTGGCTGCGTTATCTGTTAGATTGTGATCTTAATAAAAATCACACATTTGTAGCTGATGATTTCCGCACGTCCATCATAGACTCTGCCTTAAAATATGAGCGAAGAATGACCCTGAACACGGGACGATTCCTGGATACCTTAGTGATTAGAGCATTGGTATACTAAGCCAAAGGTTCCGGGTTCCTTTCTCGTATCCAGGTGTCATTTTTCACTTTTAAGAACATCCTGTTTATTGTTACACACCTCAACTCGAGTGCTAGGATATATCGCTACATAGACTAATGATCCCTAGTTAGATCTATGACGAGCGCTTGAAATGTGAAATATAACTGTTAAAAACAGTTAAACTGTTAAACTGCTTAAAAATACTCTTTCCCCCCGCACTTCTAAATTAATGTTCTGGGTTCTAGTCGTAGTATTCGCCATAGATTTAAGTCATCTGACCCGCTTCGTTTGTAAGACGTTATTCTGCCTATGACAGGGGAATTAAGGATTTTAACCCTGGTAGAATGTACTTAGTATTTTCCCCCAAAATGGGTTTCCCCTCTCCCTCCATGCAACTGCAGGTACACCTCTTCTAAATTCAGCCTCCACCCTTAACTCTTTAGTGCATTTTCGTATAACCTGAACAATTAGACGTGGTGATAAAAAAAAAAGCTACTCTTGCAATAAACTGTATTGCCAATATGACCTGGAGATCGGGGTTCGAATCATGGATGGATTTTTTAAAATGGTTTTCTCCACTCTACTTAAATGGGTTTACACTTTTCCTAACATAAACCACCATGCTCCTTAACACATTCACATAATTATTTAATACGCATATAGCCCAACCGGACAGTGACAAAAAAAATTGGGCTAGACTCTTCAGATCGTCCTATATTATGAATTGAAAGAATTTGATTTTAACTGTAATTTTTCTTTCCTTAATTTGAGCTAATGCGGGTGCATTTTCTACCAGTCATATTCTTTGATTCTGTACCTTAGGTTAACCGGTTTAGACCTCGATGGTCATGGGTTAAAGTTCTCGCCTTATAACGTGAGTTTCGTGGGTTAAAACCCAGCTGGGATCGATGGATTTTTCTTGGGAGATAAAAATCCGTAGCACAATTTCCTTCGGAGGGGCAGTAAAGCCGTTGGTCCCATATCGATTGTGGTGTGTAACATAACCCTGGAAGGTATCTGAAAATACGTTTAATGGCAAAATTAGTTGGATCTTTCGCTCTCGCTCATAGACATCTTTGTGTGCTGATATATTCAGTTGGTTCAGAAATTGCACGTTAAACACCTCAAATAAATATTTAATCCATCAGCAATTCAAACCATATGTTAATCGTAGAGCTTAGAAAATTAAAAAAAAACCTAAAAGCTAGTTATAACACACAGCATCATTCGGGTCTTTAACCCAATTGTGCTAGGGGTGACGCACACTTCGTGACCCCCTCATGCGCTCGTTTGGACGCAGCCCAGAGTCTCCGGATCAATACGTATCCCTATTACTCGTGGCGTAGCCTGTACTACAAGGAGTAGGCGAACGTCAAAATACCGTCATACACATTAACAGAATGAGGCTTTCGTGCAATCCAATTTTCATGGAAAGAAACTAAAAAAACTAAAAAAATATTGAAACATTCATATTATTAGTATTATTTTATATGTATTTATATGCTAAACTATATAGAGAGTGAAAGCTAAATATTACATGACCTGTTGTATGAATACGTGAAAATATATTTAGTAACTTCCTAGGGCCCTTCCAATGAAAATTGGACTTAAAAAGAGGTCAAATATAGATTATTGGTGTCTTCAATTGAATATTTATGAGAGATATTACATGACCTGGCGTATGAATACGTGAAAATATATTTAGTAACTTTCCTAGTTGTTATATAAGGGCCCTTCCCATGAGAATTGAACTTAAAAAGAGGCCAAATATAGATTATTGGTGTCTTCAATCGAATATTTATGAATGAAAATGTTTACTCATTTTTTTGGTCAATGACAAATATAATTAATGATATATCTATTTGAACAAATGTAAAATACATTTGAAGATATACCTGTTTAAAATGGTATTTTTTAAGCTCAAGTACATTTAGATTTTGTAACATCCATGACTTACCGACCGTATGAAACCCTCTTAAACTACTCATATAGGTAACTTTTCCAGGGATACGAGATAGTTACTCCTAGAGGAAAATAAAAAGTTTTTTAGAAACGCTAGTCCAAGTGTACAATAATTAATTAATTAATTTCTTTCAAGTGATTTTCATTGTGATCCTTCCATCACCGCTTCATGGTAGTGTTGGCGTGTCAAATATAGACGCTTGTAATAAGATGTTGATAATTAAAAGATTAATGTTATTGAGCTTCTATTTTGCAGCAAACTATAATGACATTAGTTTGGAAATTAATAAAATTATGAAAAATTAAATATTATATTTAAAATAATTGTCTAAAAAAATTATATATTAAACCAAATCATGTTTTCAAATTAATTTGTATACCTTATATAGAGTTAATATTCAAACTATCTTCGAGTAAATCTTAAAGATAAGAATTCTATCCATTGTTGTACAAATACTGAAACTATCTGATGCCCCTTACTTTTGATACTTTTATTTTAATTAAATCTTCTTGATTTAATCTCAAGTATTGTACTAATGGAATTTAGTAGTTCTTTGAGAAAACGTCCCACTTGCCAAATATTAAACAAATTGTTGATGTCACGGTTGAATGCTTACATTTGATAACAAGGCTGGATTAAGATTTTGTAGACTCCTGGGCTACAAGTAATGTGAGGCTCCCAGTAATATTTACGAAAGCAGAAAAAAAAGAACCTGTTTATAACAATCAATATTTTATCAAATACGTGATAAGATATATTATCATATTATAAATTTAACACAGTTACTGTTAACACCAATGATAGTCTGGTCAGATTTCAAAACAATACAAAATACCGTTAGAGGAAGCGTTTAATGGGGGGTTCAACCAATAAAATAATTATACATATTATAAAATAAAAATTTGTGACGTCATAAGCCACCATATCATATAGATAGTATATTTAACCTTTATTTAAATAAATAATTTAATGTACCTTTATTTCAATCAGCACTAAAAAATAAAATAGCTTTTCACTCAAGCTCAGGAGTACCTCCAGTTGGCGAAAGCCCCTGGGTCGCATCCTTTTAAGACCGTGCCTTAAGGTGGGGTGAAAAGGGACGTGAGTAAAAACTAGGTTGTTTTGTTTTGTAATTTTTATAGAAAAACTTTTTTAAAAAATCCAGTAGAAACTAATTTAATTTTATTCACATGGTGATACCAACAGTTGTTTAAGATCTGTCATAAGCATATCTACCTTCATGAGATGAGAGACTTTGTAAATGAAGAGAATAAAGTTGTCATTAAATTACAAGACACTCTTTATGGATATTCAAGAATTGTTGAGGTTGCCATTTGAAGATAATTACACTCTGTTTCCACTGGTGAATTCTTTTGATCATAATTATAACGGTTTTGCTTTTAAAACGGCAAAACAACCGGCCTTTTTTCAAGTCCTCTTCCAACTCATGTTAATCTGGCCCTTTTTGGTTGGAATGACGTTTAGTGTGTAAACATACCTTGAAAAAACATGGCGTTATTTTCTTATGAATGAAAATTGGAGGCATCTATTAGAAAATACATTTTATGTGGTAAAACATGCTACTATTTTAATGTATTATAGTTATTTTAGAGGTATTTTTAATACATTTCAAAAGTGACAGTTGTATATCATATGACTTGATATATGAGTTATTGAAAGAAGTTCCAGTATGTCTTATAGCTGTCTGATTATGCCCCAATTTTCTAATCAATGGATATAAAGACATGATCGTAGTAGTGTTTTAATAAATATTGACTCTGTAACAAATGTATCAGTGTCAATTATTTTAAGTAGAAATCTAAACGTCTTTTAAAAATATATACAGCTCATTTAATCAAAATATAATTAATAATAATTTATTTAGTATTCACATCCAGGTTAAATACAAATTATAGATTAGTTGAATCCCGTATCCAGATTTAAAAAAAAAAGTGGACACAAAAAATTTACATTAATATTTAAGTTCTTATAGAAAGTAGAAATAATATACTTAATAACAAAACATTGAAATAAGTGGAAAATTACTGGCCTCTAGTCTCAAATTTTAAAAAAAAATCCGTCCAGTGTAATTATATTGGGCTAAGCTAGTAAAATAGCTGTAAAATCAATTACAGTCCCAAATTTAAAAAATAACCTGGAAATTTGATATTTCATTTTTCCTATCCTAGAATCTCTTATAGCATTTAGAATTTGAGGAATTGAGCATGTCATCCCTAACATAAATATAATAATGATAACCTAGCATTCATACAATTCTTAATGGTATTCATAATTAGAGAATTCAGGATTTCCAAGAATTAAACAAAAAAAAAAATTAATCTAATTTTAAAATTTTCCGTTATTAATCCAAAGGAAAACATTATAACCAGACCCTGGACAGCTAATATAACGCTCAATCATAATAAATGCATCATAACAACAGTAACCATATTTAGTTACTATTTATATTTTCAATTTATACATTACATTTATATTTATTTGTATGTTCATAATTTGCTATAGGATTCGGATTGGTATGTGTAAAATAGTAGATTTTGCCTAATTCAAATATGTTTATATACATGTATATGTTAAATTATATATATATATATTGACTAAGATTTGGAAAGACTCTACAAACGATTCGAACAAGTACTTTCACTGACAAGTGGTCGAGAACCATCGTTTGTCTTGACATGAACACGAATGAAAACAAGCCTATTCTCGGTGTTTCCTATGTCTCTCTTGTATCCTACGCAAATGAGAGAGACAGAGCGATGTGATTCCAACTTTCTCTCTCAACGAGCCGCACCCAATCACCGCACCTCCCTTACCCCCTTGGCGCTCACACTCCCTGGATCCATACAGCATCCCGACGCAAGAAGACGCCGGCCCGTCATATGCTGAGGGCGTCGCCGTCAGTACGCTCCTGATTTTCTTTCCTTTAACATTGGTTAAAAAAAATTAAATATATATATTTTTAAAATTAATTTGAAAATCTTTTACTAAACGTTTATGAAAAGAAAATAGTAATCTTACTTTTGGGTTATTGTGGTAGATTTGATCACAGATGCATTTAAAGTGAGTGTTGGGACTATTTTGTAAAATGTTCGTTTTTGATAAAGAGAGCAACGGTGATAGCGGCCATTTTGGATTTCAGTGACATCACTTTGTGAAATCTTCCGATTATATTCACACAGGCCAGAATATTTTTGACTACATTAATATTGATGTATAATAATTTTCAGATATTTATCTTGAAATGCATGTTAATGTATATGAATTATAAGTTTTATTTTGTTGGATTCGATTTGATGTCGTTGAATATGTAATTATTTAGCATGTTGGTTGTGTTTGAAATCAAGTTTGTTCATTTATTTAAAGTATGTTGTTCATGGCATCATTACTTGCTCTAATCAGCTTTTCATATTTTAAATTGCATTCTATTTAAGACTCAGAAAGTTAGTTTTTAACGTTTGTTTTGATTTTATTTCTAACAAAAGAAGATTTTTAATGCCACGCCCCAAGAGTGTTGAAACACTGAGCTTACCAATAATTTAAAATAGCTTTATGTTCCAAAATAATAACATCAGGCTTATAGATGTATGATAAACCTAATTATTTTCCCGTTTTATAAGTTTATTTATATTAAATTCCCCAAATTCCTCACTACATGATTGTATACCCACAAAAAAATTCTGCGTCATGATGGTTAGCGAAGTATTGATTGTTGATGCTTGCTGCCATCTACCGGCAACTCTTAAAAGCTCTGTCAGTATTGCTAGTACAAACCGACAGGTGGCCGCTGTGTTATTTAATAGTGGGCTAAGTGTAACTTTTTTAGTCAACATTTGAGTTCATTTTCATAACTCTAATAATTTATCATGATCTTACATAGTAATTTACTTATTTTAACTGAGATATTGTTCTATTTCAAAATTATAATATTGTATTTCTGGCAAAATAAAATGCGTAAGCTTTTAGTGGTTCACTGAACCAATTTTTGATGGCAGAATGATATTTCTGGAATAAAAATATATAACTAAAGATTAGCTACATTTACCCAGCATCACACATACTACAAGATTTTCGATTAACAAAGTATCTTTAAACCACTGATTATCTAGTGTAAAATACAAAAATTGCTTAATCACTTTTATCTACTAAATATAAATCAGATTCAATATATTTTTGGGTGATATGAATTATTTCTCTTTGAATATTGTACTTGGTAGATAATTTAAATAAATATTTTTAGCAACATTAACTACAACTTGGAATCGAATCAAACTCACCTCTAATTAGATACTAAACATATTCAATTTAAAGTATAGTTTTTGCACACTTATTGCCTGTAAAAGTGATTTTACATAATTAAATTTTAAAAACATATTTATAATATAAAATTTAAATCTATACAAAATAAATAAATTAGACTAATAATAATAAAATATAGCATCCTCTATCACAATATCTGATTTACAATCCCTAAAATATTATTTTAGTTAGTAATTATAGCTTTATTTTAAAACTAAGCCCATAATATACTTAAAAATTACCTATAGTATATCCTCTAGTAAAATATTTGCAAAATAGCTCACATAATAGAACTTACTTCTTTAAAAAGCCAGATCAAATGATATTTCACCTCTTATAATTAATTAATAATAAAAACTCAACCTAACTACCATTAAATCCTTTAAAATAGGATTAATTCAAAAATATGCACAACAACACCATATACATTTAGTTTCCTACATAAAAACTATACGAACATTATTTATATTTAGATATAAAAGTATCGTGGCCAGTTTTTATATTTTTTTTTATCGCATATCTACCCGTTCGAGTTATACGCTTATACACTAATCACGCAAATGTTTCTAGGGATTAGGAAGGCTATATTTGTTGGAAGTGTACCAGTATTTGCGTAGAGGGAGAGATAGAAAATTCCCAGTGATTTCGACACTTACTTTTGGAAAATGTTTGAGCATTTCAACCTAATTAATTACCTACATCGGTGATCACATGGTTTACTCTAACACATCATTCTCTTGCTAGACAGGATTGTTGGTGATAGCTAGGTCAGAGTTCAAATCTCTGTTGGGTGTACCGAAGGATTTTTTTTCTTCTTTCAAATGGGCAGTAAAACGTGGTGTACAAAATTATATTAGTTATTACTTTCTTAAATAAAGTTTATAATAACTATTTGTTAAAACATGTCAATATTTTTTTTACCTGCCCGCACATGGAAATGAAAACATACTCATTAAAAATGAGTGTAATTAATTTAATTTAATACTCTTAATCATATAAAAAATAACATCATTTGATTTAGAACACTAAATCATTATTTATCATATCATCAAAAGTGTAATCACCCAATAAGAAAACTAATCTGTCGTATTCATTGATGCATCAGTGCAACATTTCTGGGCCGTTCTGTGTCTATACACGGGAGCACAACATTGCTATAGTAAAAAAAAAATATAACTTAAAAAATATTAAAGTTGAGCGCACCGAAATCCGAGCTGACATGAGCACGACACGACAATGTCATTAATCATGTGATCAATATATGTATAAGGCTAGGGCCTACACCGTCAACATTTGTAGAGGGGAGACATACACCGTAAATTACAATCATAAGCTTATAAATGTGCGATGACCTTTTCAATACATTTTATTTATTCTTATCTAATGAACAGTAAACCACAGTTAATTCGTTGAAAAAGGTGTCAATTCACGTAAAGTTTGACTTGCCAGTGACAGTGAGACCAAGCATACCCCGTTTGGGTGTGGTGTATTTATTTGAATTGGTTACTCACTTTTCCTTCACGCCAGGGCAGGTACATTTCCATTAAATAATAACTTTCTTAAATTGTGGGTTGGGTATGCTGAGAGTGGTTTTCATAAATAATTTCCCAATATTCCTCCAGTCATTTGCGTGTACATTTCTTTTAGGTCCATACCTTTGTTGTATCTCTATCATTAGTGTAAATATGGTGATTGCTCGAACTGGCAGTAAAACACGAAACACGTAAAAACAGTGCTTTGTATAAAGTAGAGGTTTTAATCACAGATTTTAGTAGACATAGTGAATAAATCTTAAACTAGAGGAGCTTAAAATATTGTACCTTAAGGACATAGTCTTAAAAGTGACCATAGCATAGCAAAGTAATATTTACAGCCTGGTTGCAAATGTGAGCGACTTTGGACCACCCACTTGAAAAGTTTTATTTAAAATTTAAAAAAAAA
>CABFVX010000012.1:581018-661116 GCA_902151425.1 Timema shepardi | reverse complement strand
GGGGGGGGGGGGGCTGGAATTTTTGTTTAAACCAAAGAAAAATAAGCTTCGGTATTCTTAAATGAGCAATTTTGACATTAATACCACCCTTTAAAAAAAATACAAACTTATGTCCGTTGTCACATGGTCTAAGGTGCTACTCTTGAAATAGACTGGACGCTTGAATACGGGGAGATTGGGGTTCGATCACGGTCAGGTGTATTGAATGTGTTTTTTCTGAAATGTTTTCCACTCTTTCTTCACGCAAATACGTTTACACTTCTTCTTAATTCAACCTTCCTTATACTTAGAACATTTATGTAATTAGTACATATACGTACAACCCAAGCGGATAGTAAGATGCAGTGCTAAAAAAATACATTTATAACATTTTATTGTATTATAGGTAATGATATTTATCAAAGGTTATGTCTGCACTATCACATGACTTGACGTCAGATATGTTCACTCGTAGGACAATTATTGGGGAATAGATTTAATTAAAATGGCATTAAAGGCTTGACCGAATTTATGTGCCAGAAACCTGTAAGGGATGCTTAGAAAATTGCATCTACTCAACAAATAAATCAACGATCCGCTCACAATTAGTATGAACGCGACCTTAGATTTGTTTCTTAATCAGGTAGAGCTAGTCTAAGATTTAGAGATTAGTGAATTACATTGTGATTCAACTCATGGTCGTTGAACTATTTTATTCTTGCCCCCCAATCTCAACTAGGATCTAAATAAACATGTATATAAAAAAATAAAAAGAATAAGAAGCTTAAGCCCAAAATGCTTGCGGCATTAAAAACATATTTAGACATTTGACTAACAAATTTTAGATGATTATAACTTTTTTTTCTCTTTACCCAGGGTACATCTATGGAGGTTGTCTACACGTCGTATAGCAGTGACTTTGACATCCAGGTTTTGCCGCCTTATGTGTAGACTACTAGTCGCTCTGGTGGCACAAAGCGATGCCCAGGGTACACCATAGGCGGTTGTCTATATGTCATACCAGCAATGAGGTGATGTGATGATAGTGAATATGAAGGTGGGAGCAAGTGAGTGTGTAACTTAAGACCTATGTATCAACCCCCCTCCCCTGTTTGACCGTTGGGATAATTCCCCTTGAGAGAAAAGTACACAAGGTGCCAGCCTAAAATTGAACTTGGGACCCCTAGATTCGTGACCAAGACGCCGACCACTACACCACGTGGCCGGATACAACTGTATATATTTGTAAGCTGGTTTTAAGTTTATTATTATTATTATTATTTAGCACCGCGTCTTAATACCCGTTCGGGTTATACGATTTAAGTACTAATTACACTAATGGATTAGGAATTAGGAAGGTTGAATTAGAGGAAGTGAACCCGCATTTTCGTTGAGGGGGGGAGTGGAAAACCATTTAGGAAAAATCAACCCCAGTTCACCCGACCGAGATTCGAACCTTGATCTCCCCGTCCTCAGCAGTCGAGCTCAACACGACTAGCGCGTTAGCCAACTACGCCACTGAGGCGTTTTTTTTAGGTAAATTAAAAGTTATAAAAGTCACTTGCCTATTGCCATTATTATGACTTTTTGTGTGTGTGTGTACCTTGGGCTAGAGTCGATATTATTTTACCGATTAGGCTAAAGCCTATAAGCCCCCCCCCCTAAGGGATTTTGGGAGTTAAATATCTTACCCTAAATGTAAGGGTAGTTTACTGAAGTGAAAAAGAGAAGAATCAATTTTATCGATATGCGCCCTAATGATTTTGATTACATTTTATATCATTATAAACAATTTGGAAATTATCATTTTCTCATGAAAATCACTTTAAATCTACTTTATATAGGGGAACTTTGCAAACTTTAATCATTTATATGCAATTATTTGATATACAAAATAATTCATCGCTGTAAAGTTGTAGTACTATTAAAAATAAAAAAAACTCTATTTGAAATATATTTTTATAAAACCAATAAATAGTTTCATAGCTCTAAGCAAATATCTATTCTTATGTTCTTTGGTGGACAAAGATATTTATATTATTTTTTCTGTAACAGTGCCCCTAGTTCTTATGCCATAGAGTAAGCAACAGTGTATTTTATTTTATTTATTACCTTTGGTAGAGTTTCTACAACAATGTATAGACATATTATCTCGTTCCGAAAATATTAAGAGTCTTTAGTTAGTATATATTTTAAGATAAGAGGGAGAAAGTCTGTACAATATCCTTTATTTTAAATAATTTCCCGCTATATATGGTGAGTTTATTAAATACATTACTACCCGTTTAAGTGGCTTTATGGTCTAACGCGTCACTTTAGCAATAGAATAGTCTACCTATGACAGTGAGATTGCGGTTCAAATCCCGGTTGACTGTATTGAGGGTGGTTTTCCACTCTCGCTTACCCCAAAGTTATTAGCGCATATGCATATAACCCAAAAGGTTACGGGGTGCTAAAAAAACTACTATTATTACTTAACACTTTCATTTAAATTTATATGGCACAAATCCCCACCCCCCACAAGGTAATATACCTGTACTGGCGTGGAAGTGGATTTGGAAACAATTTGGAACCCTTGCGCTCACATCATCTGACAGATCTTCTAAACCTAACAAGTTTGAGAGTTCAGAAGTTTGTTTTGGCATTAATATGTGGTTTTATGATGGATTGGTTTTGGGTTTGGAAAGGCAATTCTTGTTTCCCATTGATAATTATGAAGCCTACATAACCTAACGTGAGTAGGTTGAGAATGAAAATTAAGGGGAATTGCACCCCCACCTGTCCAGAGAGAGTATACAATCAGTTAACTTATACAACCTGGAACTATACTATTAAATCACCTCTGACAAGACGTGTGTTAACCACAACTTGTGAATGTGGGGAATGCCAGGTCTCCACCGTGGTTCGGATTCCACGTTAAACTGTAGGTCTTCAATTTCATCTCACAATCACCCTAACATTACACATTAGTGTAAGTGCGTACAACCCGAACGGGTAGCAGGACGTGATGCTAATAATAATAAACTATTCAATTCTAACTTTTTGGGGGAAAAACCAACATATTGATGGTAATCTATTTCGATTAGTTATGAAGCACTTATACACAGTTATAAGTTAGACCAAATACTTAAAAATGAGCATTAAATATTAATAAGGTTAGCTAGAATTGTTTACAAGTGTTGTGCGTATAGAGTTAAATTAATTAATTTGACTAAATTATAGACACCTTTTAAAACTTTATATTAGTTTACCATAAAACCATAGATACATATTTTATTTAAGTAAAAGTTACCAACTCTCTTCTGTGTTCGAATGGTCTATAGCGTCATTCTCGCAATAGGCCGGATTGCCGATGATGGAAATATCAGGGTTCAAATAAAAGTAGCGAGTTCAGTTAATTTTTATTGGAATTACATCTGCGAATTCTTAAATGTTCTCACAAAGGCGTACGTTATTTATTCACTATTATTTGTCCCTAATGATCACATATTTGTTAGAATTAAGATTTTGCTTATACAAACAAACTTGTTTGTTTCAGATACGACTTGTGGAAGGTCCATCAGGTGCTGAAACTCGACAAATGCTTCAACGGATAAAATATGCTTTGGATGCCTAGTAGATACTATTGCTCCCACAGTAATCAGGTATAGTACTTAAAACATCCTTTGATTTCTCTTATTTAGAACATAACTAAAACTTGGTGTTACAAGACTAAGAATACTATTGCTTTGTGCAGTATTTAAGTAATTTTTTTTAGCATTGCGTGCTATTACACTTTCTAGTTATTCGCTTGAGCCGAGAAATTAAATCCCTTATAGTGCACCTGCATTCGCTCTATGAAAGGAGTAAGATCCATCGTATTAGGGATTCAAACCAAAAGGTATTATAGAGAAATCTTTGTTTAGCGTTTGGCCAACGTTTTGGCCTTTAACTAACTTTCCTATCGCGCGAAGAGGTGAGTTCACGGCAGCAAATTAGTTGTGATGCTGTCTTAGGTTAGTAGATACCAATTTTAGTGGACAAACGGTCTAAGGCATTACTCATGTATTAGACTGGCCTACTTATGACTGGGAGATCAGGGTTCGACTCCAGATAGGATCTATTGAGAATGGCTTACCCCAAAATGGTTACCCACTATCGTTATGCAGCATGCCATTCCCTACTAAAGGAGGGTTTGCATAATCACACAGAAGGGAATACAAAGGTAATAGCAGTTTATTAAATAACACTTAGTAAAATACATAAGCATAGACAATGGTAGTTCATCTGGTTTCAGTTAATTGATAAACTAAGAATACCTTGGAACAAGAGTATCTAAATAAATGAAACGGCCAAACAACAGACCGCTGGTCACTAGGGTCACTGCCAGCTCGCAGTGTACCTTGGACGGAGCACTATAAGAAAATTAATAATATCGTTAATTAGTTTCGTGATGCGAGTAGCGTATAGTAATTAGAAATTAGCCAATTATTTAAGATAATTAGTAGGCTGCAAGAAAACTACCCGTCAATTGGGTGCATACATAACGAATACAGAATTGGGCATTGTAAAGATAAATATCACAGCAAGAGTGGTAGACTGTACAAGTTCCCTTAGATAAGCTCATCAGCTCACACTGCCATCGGCTACCTCCGTACATAAAAGTTCTGACAGTAACTTATTGTTTAACCAGCAGCGTATTGCCTTTCAATAATAAATTATATACTGCGTGAACGTCATAGCCACAATACGGGGGAGCTAACCACGTTCCAATAGTGCACAAATAATATGCCCCAGTCGGGGGATCACAGAAATAGCCGTGGTAAACTATTGCTGGGCTCACAACCAAACCTTTACAATTATGGTGTACTCAGAATGAAGTTCAGTATCTGCAAGCTCTTAGCTAAGAATCCCGTCTAAAGGCTCAGAAATGCAATCAACACAGCGAGCCGACACGACCTCGCGTAAATAAGTCAAGCCTAAGGACCGCCGCACATTGGACACAGGGCAGGCGCAGCAGAGGGGCAGGTGAGGAAGAGGAAAATCTGTAATACACGTGCTCTTATGGGTTACCGCACATTGGACAGAGTGCAGGTGCAGTGTAGGGATAACTCTTTCACACCTCTTTCCCGCCTCTCTCCGGTTGTAGTAGACGCACAGTTTTCCTGTGTCCTCTGCGCCTCTGTCACGTAGTTTTTGTGTATTGGCATGGAACATCTTATTAAATTAGTTCAAGACCGATGATAACATGAACTCACCGTGGGTCTTTCTTTTTTTCATGTACTCACTTTTCCAAATCGTCTTTTTTTCTTTTTTTACTAAGAGAGTAGAATCAAATTAAATTATTTAATTCAAAGTCTGACTCGGAATCCAAATCTATCAGAAGTTCCTCTAATTCACACGCCATATCACGTCTTCTTGTACTACTGGGTGAAAGCTCCCTGACTCGTTAAAAGTCTGCGGTGACCTGCCAAAACCTATTCCTGTGCTGCGCCTGCCCTCTGCCAGCACTGTGTTCAATGTGCGGTGCCTTGCAGAAACTTCTTACTGTGCTATGCCTGCCCTCTGCCTATGCTGCGCCTGCCCTGCGTCCAATGTGCGGCGGGCCTAAAAGAGGCACAATAGCAAGACTAAATAAGTTAAGGTTGAATGGACCCATTGGCAGGCCTGGCAGACCCATTTAGGTCAACAATCATATCCAGTTACTGTGGGCTTACGTTCTTCCTAGCTATCTTGCAGTAAGGGCAGCTCCACAACTAGCCAAACGCTATAGCGTTACTATATTTAACTAAACCCGGCAAGCGCATCCTAAAAATACTATTTAATTCACAAAGGAATACAAGCCGTTAAATTAAAAACATCAATTTTAACCCTATCATGAATTTATACTACAAAATTTGGTTCACGCAACCAACTACTCCAAGCTGGGTAGGGTTTTTAAGGTAGGCATTCCCATGGAATTAAGTGCACATTACATACTATCTAACGAAACAAACAACAGGCTCTGAGGGAGCCTAACTAGCACCTAATACTATACTTGCAGGCCTGACTAACTCACAATCATAGCTAAACAAAAGTTAACTCATTTAACTCAATCAAGTGGTTACATAGAGTAGAGCGAAGTAAGATTGACAAAGACTACAGCACCTTCAAATGAGTTCAGTTAAACGAGCCCATTTGTCGGCTGTAACAAAACACAATTCCAAGCGAGTACTTCTTTATCCTAATTCTGGCGGTAGGGCAGTCCAAGCGCGAGTTGTGCACCCACAGTTGAAGGATCTGATGATTGCATACCCGCTCTGTGGCGGGGGCTAATTTCAGCCATCCCCGTTATCGACTCCCTTAGACGCCTCAGCGCCCAAGATCTGGCTCTGATGGTCTGCTGTGATAAAGATGTAGAGAATCAAGAGTTAGTCAACCGGTCAGCACCAGACAATAAAACGTTCTGTCTATTAAAATTAGCTCGTACCAACAAAAAACACAAACTCCCCGACTGGTATCTATACAGGAGAAAGGGGAAGGAGGGAGAGTACAGCCAATAATCACGTCTCGTAATGACAGTGCAAGAAGGGGTGGCCGCCAAAGACAGGCAGGCGCATTCATGACGAGCCGAAAAACAGAAAACATGGGATGATCGAACATTGCTTGCGCTTCTTGGTAGAAGTTTTAGTGTTCCGGTGTCAATTAATGGAGGCTCAAGAGATAGCTTCGGAACATAATCGCCGTATCAGGTCGGCTATGGGAACTTCAAACTGCAGCGTCGTGGACAGATTGTTGATATCTTGGAAGTAGATACAGTCAATTACTTGTGAGAGTTAAATGCCCATTAGCTCGACACAGTTACACGTAAATACGGGTAGATTACCTCTAAAATACTTCCGTCCTCAATCCTACCTCATTAGAGTAACAATCATATACGCGTATCATATGAATAGTTAGTGAGATGCGGGTATACAAGTAAAAATCTGTCAAATATCTAAGTCAGCCAAGCACATTATTCATGCTTCTATTGCTTACTGTGACTTTTAGTTTAAAAAAAAGCTACAGTATATTCACACATAAAAAATATTAGGGATGAAACTTAATAATGAATAGGTATGCCTATTAGTACTGAGGTGGTTTTTTCAAAAGTGTTTTACACTCTCCCTCCACACAAATTTGGGTACACTTCCTATAAATTCAACCTTCCTCATCCCTAACACACTAGCGTAATATTTAAATAAGCGTATAATCTGAAATGTTAGTAAGACGCAGTGCTAAAAAAAACAATATTCTAGTTTGTATATATCAAATGGTATTTTTGGTTCGGTAATTAACGTGCAATTTCTAAACAAGATTTTAAACGAATCTTAATAATGAGAGCATGGCTAGAGATTCATGCCGAGCATTTGAACTTATCTGATAATGAAGGAAAATGGTTAAATTCTTCATCAGCAGCCAATGAAATAGAGCCAGTGTCTCCTATACTTGATAGGCCGGGGATTATAAGAAATCAACCCCCGGGCCAAGGCCAAGCACTCTTAACACACCCAACTATACTGATATGAATGCGGATTATTTCTGTCCCAGCTGTAAATCCACATTTGTTAAAGATGAAGCCCTTATTTCTCTACTATTACGGTAGTCGAGCCCAGGACCCATTATCATGTATATGATATTTTCAATCCCTAATAGTCAAATAGATGACCTGGCGGTCTAGGGGTAAGGTGTCAGACTTCCATGCTGGTGGCCGGGATTCAATCCTCGGTCCCGGCAGAGATTTATCTGATTACCAAACCCTTCTTTCACCTCTGACAAGACATCTTGTGAATGTGAGGAATGCCAGGCCTCCACCGTGGTTCGGATTCCACGTTAAACTGTTGGTCCTCCTTTTCATCTCACAATCACCCTACCATTACACATTAGCGTAAGTGCGTATAACCCGAACGGGTAGTAAGACGCGGTGCTAAAAATAATAATAACAATAATAATAGTCAAATATAATGTAAAATATTATTGAAAAATGAAAAAATGTTTATCTTCATATTTATAATATTATTTGCTCAGTATATGAAGATTATGTTCTCTCTTTTCTAATAACAACTGTGATATTTTATCTATTACAGATATGCCATGACGCAAACTCATCATTGGCCTCAGTTCCAGAAATGCTCGTTAGAGAGTAAAGGTTTCAAGTATAGCCCAATCAACCTCTGGGTGTCTTGGGTTCGAGTTCAAGATGGAAATAGGAAATATATGTTCACGCGGAGGGGAAGAAGGTTAAGTACGAGTGATCCGGAGTTCACTATAAGTGCACTCCTAGTCACTAGTAAGCCCTTATTATTAGGTGTTCTGACTTAACGGCCCCTCCATTCCTTTTGTCAGTGAACTTTGTTTTCCAATACGCCCTGTTCTCTACCTCTTCCTTGGGCTCCCAGAATTGTCTTCTTTCCTTCAAGACATCTAATCCTCCGTCTTCCTAGGCTCCTCTTTGTCTTCTATGACGTCAGTTAATGTATATTCAGCTTAAAATATGCCTGTGAACGTTCTATTAATCCCTCAGCGTACACTCTTGGAGATGAATCAAAGGAAATAAATTCCTATGTGAGATATATAAAGCAGAGTTTATGCATGATCAGTAAAATGGGCTACCTACAGTAGCCCCATGGTTTCTTTGATGCTAACCGACAGCTCCCAGTTGACTTATGACAGTAAAAATTTAGGTATATACCTAAATTTTGACCGTCAAAAGTGACAGCTGCTAAACACATGTTTTTGCAGATCATATGGTTCAGCGTAGGGATACTTAATTTGGTCTGGTAACATTTCAAAGCTTTTAGCTGTCAGTCAGCACCAAAGAAGCCATGGGGCTACTATTGCTTTGAAGAACATATCAGAGGTACCTAGACTCTGTCTATCCTAAAACTATAACTATACTATGTATGACCCTATCTTATAAAGTAGGTAAGTGGAGCAATGCTATTTAATCCGGCTGTACTTAACTTGGCGACACAGCATGCCACGCACTGTTCTAATGGGGTACTCTCGCAGTAGACTAGACTGCCGATGACGGGGAGATCAAGGTTCTAATTTTGGTTGGTTTTTATAAAATGGGTTTCTGCTCTCCGTCCACGCAAATGCAGGTGCAAATAAGCGTACAACCCGAAAGGGTAGTAGGAAATGGCACTAAAAAGATATACTTATATTGAGTGTAATATAATTTAGTTTACCAGGAACTAAACAAAATTGCTTCCAATAAATATAAATTTGTACAGAAAGCCCTGAACTAATCTTCATTATAAATCGATTTAATACCACGTTTGAGGGGAAATTACAATCTAGTTATGTTGAAATAATGTATAAAGTATGACCAAAATCATATAGTTGTAGCGATCATTAATAATTTGTAATTATATACCTCGGAAATAATAGTTGTCATTCACGCCTTTACTTTTCTAAAAGTCGAGTAATAAGTGTATTATCTGAAACTGGCACATTTTTATTTTATTTATAATACATACCATGAATTAATCAAATATATATTGGTTCTGGATAAAAAAAAAAATTAATTCCAACTAAAAGTGCTCGCACACCTTTTTACAGAGCCTAATTTGTTTGGTCAATTTAATATTTTAATTTTTACTTTCTCTCAATCCTTCGAAGCTCGTGATCGTCAAAAGAATTGAATTTGAAATGTTGGCATTTCATGACTACCAGAACCGAAAATGTTACTGATTGGGCTAAAATTTAGTATTCAGGGTTTTCACAAAGGTGTTTTTGGAATGAAATATGTGATTATAAAATTAAATGTACCAATTATTAAAAAAATCGACCGCCTCCAAATATATTGTATTGATTTTGATTAGCGAACAATTGATTTGTTTTATTTCGACAGAAACATCAAAGGATGTTTGTTACAAGTCTCGGCTCAAAACTCATTGAACGGTGCTGGGAGCCGAATCGCTAACTACCCACGTGCAACTTTAGATTTTTGTTTATTTCTCATCAAATCATGGCTAGTAAACCAACTTCTCTAAATGATATTAGAAACTGTAATTGAATAGAAAAATTAGACCCAGTGCGATTGTAAACTAGTAGCCCTAATTTTATTTCCCTCAGACATTCTCTTAGAGGAATAAATAATTAATCTTTGGGCGATACTTAGCTTGATTAAGAGTATCAATAAAGCTCGGTTTTGCTAATCCCTGTATAGATATTATTTACTACCCATTCCTCCATTATTCAAGATAACATCTATATTATATAAATAATAGACCAAATTTGTTATGGTTACAAGAAGCATACAGGGAATCACTGTTCGAACAGAATTAAAGAGGTACTGCAATAGTTTTCCAGTAGGATAAAAGGTAAATAATGTGTTTTTTTCAGATCCACCCACACAAATGTGCTTAGAAAAGTACACCAACACAGACACGCGTATTATATTCTAAAAAAATAATTAAATTTACTAAGAATGTCCCAATTGAGCCTATTATGCCCATGTAAACAAGTGTAACATATACATAATGCTATGCTCTATTGTTTCAGTTTGAACATCACACACTAAAGTTGGTGATCTTTCATTGGCTGAGGTAACCCAGAAATACCACCGGTTGCTCCAAGAGAAGTTTATAGCAGTTGTCAAAAAAAAAAAGGGCACACTCGTAATCTACCCTGTAGATCCGGGCTTTTGTAGAGGCCTTGTAGAGTCAGAAGCTCGTCTCTACAGGTATCTTACGGGTGGAAGACCGCGCGACCACGATGGACAACACTGGCTCAGACACCCCCATCTATACCCCTGTGAACCTAACTGAAAGAAAAGGACATACAAAAATAACTGTAAATGCTGCAAAGTAGAATAAAAACATATATCTAAGTCAGGGTTCAGTATCGATCACTGCTGAAAAGTTGGTTTACCCGTTCACAGTGGGAATTAACGGCCGGAATATTGTAACTGTACTATATCAAAGTTAGTTCACAACCAGCTGGCCCAGAAATTGCACGTTAAATACCTCAAATCAATGAAAATAACTGTATTAAAATATAATAGATTTTAATTACGTCATTATATATATATATATACTTGTATCTGGATTTTATTTATTTAAATTCAAGCAAAGGTTTTATTTGAACATATGTAATAAAAAAAATCACCTGTCATCCAAATCCCACCTCCTAGCATTATTAAAATATGTGTAGGTTTTGTGTTTTATTTGACCATCTATGAATACCTTTCTTACTGTATGACCCATGAATATGAACACACTTAACTTCCGATTGGTTTAACTTCTGAGAGCGAGAAGTTAAGATCAATTTAGTGCCAGAACAAAGGAGAAGAGAGTATTTATCTGGAAATAATATTTAGTAAATACATCAACGAGCTAGATGCGAGGAAGGTTGGATATAAAGTATATACAACCTTAATTTTGTGGAGGGAAAGTGTAAGACCACCCTCATACACCCGACTGGAACTCGGGCACCAACCTCCAGGAAGTCGCCTTAGCATATGTGGTAATCGAACTAGACTAGCTGCTAAATAGTTACGCAAATCTGCGAAGAATCACACAATAGCTGTGCTTTGGTTACACCAGTTGTAAGCTCACAGGTTTAAATACAGTCTACTCGTGTTATTTTTCACCCAGAAATAAATCTATGCCTTTTGTCATGTTACCTCATTAGAAGATATATTAGTTGGAAGTCCTTGGCTCCAAAACTACACCCAACAAACATGTTTTGCCTGCCCTTGAAAACTAACAGCACAAACAAAATATACTGTACTAAAAGAAGCCCTGCTACCCCAAATTTGCACAGGGACAACAGTAAATGTTGCGTAGCAACCCCAGAATGGCATTCTAATGGTTGTTTATTGACCCTAGGGGGAGGGAGGGGAGCTTGTTTCTTCTTAGCCACAACAATGAGATGTTTGGTACCATAGACACTAAAACCCCCATTTGTAAAATTGAACACAAAGCGTCTGTCGGTTTTTATAGACTCCAGTGCAGGTAAATAAAGCCTGTTTTTAGAATATACCACAATGTAACGCCATGTTTAGCCACCTGAGAGGCTTTAACACTATAATTCGAACGTTAAAATTTAGGCCTAGCCCAGCATGCAAGCCAAAATTGATAGCTTAGCGTGTTGCCAAAGAAGTCTAAATCACAACTGCTTGCTTATTAAAATTAATACACAACTCATTCGAGTTTTACACTTTGTTTGTTTTAATATAAACCTACAGGAAGTATCTGACAAGACATCTTGTGAATGTGAGGGATGCCAGGTCTCCACCGTGGTTCGGATTCCACGTTAAACTGTAGGTCCTCCATTTCATCTCACAATCACCCTACCATTACACATTAGCGTAAGTGCGTATAACCCGAACGGGTAGTAAGATGCGGTGCTAATAATAATAATAATAATAATAATAATACAGGAAGTATCTAAACTTTAGAGCAAAACTCTGACTCCAACGCTCCATCTAAAGTTAGCAATAGAACCAATTAATTAAATCCTAACGCAATCTGTAACCCCAAGTCCCCCCTCCCCCCTCCCCCTCTCAAATAAACCGTGTGCAGTGGAAAGGACGAACCACTAGGAGAGTCGGATGGATGACAAACTACTAGAACGGCAAATTTAAACAGACCCACATAACGTTATTTAGTGAACTCCTATAACCGTATTTTTTTTTTAATTAAAAGGCGCCATACATCAGTGAATATGTAAGCAGAATATAACATTACCTAGTTCAAGGATAGTAATGAAAGTTTACATCTTGCCACCAGTGTTTAATTTTCTACCAGATCCAACATAGGCATCCAGGATCTTATACCAAATAAAGAACATACATAAGATATTTCGCATACTAGCAGCACCACTCTTGATGAAGTTAATTAAGCCTCTGTTCATAATTTAAGCACAGCAGGAAGATAAATTTGTAGAATATACTTTCACCACCAAGCACTGCTAAACATATTTCAATTTCTTTATTCAGGCAAACCAGCTTAATCTTAGAGTATTTGTCATTATTGGAGAAATTAAATACACTAAGGGCCAGTTTCATAGTCAAGTTTAGTACGCCTCAAGTGCGGCGTTACACTAAGTACAAGACGACACCTACCTAAACTCGAAGGGAATGGGCCGTTCTCGCATAGGAAACTGGCCCATTCCATTCTGGTCTAGGTAGGTGTTGTCATGTACTTAGTGTAGCGCCGCACTTGAGGCGTATTAAATTTGACTATGAAACTGGCCCTAAGCTTAAAAAATCTAAATATGTGACTCGTATAATGCATCATATTGCATTGTGTTTTTATACTATGTACCAAGAGAAAATTTAGCCAACTAAAATACACAGAATAAATATGGTTCATTCCAAGGAAATATACACTCTAAGAGCTTTAGTGATTTCACTGGTATTATTATTATTATTATTATTATTATTATTTAGCACCGCGTCTTACTACCCGATCGGGTTATACGCTTTAAGTACTAATTACGCTAATGGATTAGGGTGGGAAGGTTGAATTAGAGGAAGTGAACCCGCATTTGCGTGGAGGGAGAGTGAAAAACCATATAGGAAAAGCCACCCACAGTTCACTCGACCGAGGCTCTAACCTTGATCTCCCCGTCCTCAGCGGTCGAGCTCAACACGACTAGCGCGTTGGCCAACTACGCCACCGAGGCGGGTTTCACTTGTATTGGTAATTCGAAAACAAATCTAAATAAAATCGTAGCCCCCTCCCACAATAAAATATAGCTAGTTGAAATACTTAAACCAGTGCAATGAAAAAGTCACTACCTTTGTATCGTTACTAGGACTGATGAGCTTAGTGCCCTGAGTTCGACTTACGTACAGTAGTCTACATAATATAAACATATGTTTCCTTTTAGCTAACCAACAACTAATTTTTTTTCCCTTAGGAAACGTAGGTTAAAAATAGCTATCTGACCTACGGACTAACTTTTTAGGAGACTTTCTTTCATAAGTATTTTATTTATATTTAACTCTTTACATTGATTACAAATTACTGAACAAACACATTTAAATTAAATTACTCCAACACTTTGGGGTTCTCAAAAAATACAATATGTGTGATAAAAAATAAAAAGTTTTTGTCATTTCTGTTCATTCCCAAAACAGGGCGCAATAAACAATTTTTGACGTAGGGGGGAGAAAATCCCCCCCCCCCCTTCTACACTTCACATATGACCTGATCGGTCTTGGGTCGATGGTTGCACATCACTGATTCCTCCACACGCAACACGCCCATCATCCCCTATCACGGCCTATTGGCCGGCATCGCCCGCTATCTGGTCACCTTTTGATGACTGGTTAAAACACAAGCTATAGAATTTTAAAAAATCAAACATATTTTACCTTATATTAATATTTCATCATCTGGGAAAAGTAAGAGTTGCTGATCAAACTGCTCAAAGTTTATGAACTCTAACATATTTATGTAATCATCCGGTTTAGAAAGTACACGTTAAATAACTCTAATAATTGTCAAAAAAGGTCCCTTACTAATTTAACTGTAACAACACGGTTTAGGTTGATTAGCTCAATACGCAGATTCAATCATCCTAGCGGCAGGAGTGTGAACCACATGGCTGTGCCCTAGCAGTGCCGAGCTAGTATCCAACTTCAGAATCCGCTACAAGATGGCAGCAGGGTTACGGAGATACTTAATAGCCCAGTTAAATCAAACAAATACTAGAAGACTTTCTCGGTATATTTCAAATGATAATAATTTATTCTTAATACATAATAACAATTATTTATTAATTATGGCTAACTAAACAGTCAAAAGGTGTAATTCATGCAATCAATATAATTATCTCATTTTCTAAGCCAGCACCTTTTATTGAACTTGCAATTATATTAAAGAGAATAACATTAATGCCCATACACTTAATTTAATCCAGTACATTGCAAGAGTGGTGCATTAGACCATCGGGTTCTTTGTATTAAGGGTATTAACATAAAGTTTAAGACCATGCACTAAAAACTAAACTATAGTCAAAATGTTACCAAACAATGAGGGAACTGTGGCCTATAGTACTATCTATTTCAGTGACATAAACTATAGACCAAAGTTTCATCGATCAATTTT
This sequence comes from Timema shepardi, assembly GCA_902151425.1. NCBI lineage: Eukaryota > Metazoa > Arthropoda > Insecta > Phasmatodea > Timematidae > Timema > Timema shepardi. Next base: position 646,072 of record CABFVX010000012.1, on the reverse strand, counting down.
TACGTTCAGGTATGGTCAGTGCACCACCTTGCTACTAGCACATAGGCCCTGGGTTCTATTCCAGGCTGGCACCTCGGGTATTTTACCCGTAAGTGGAGTCATCCCCAACGGCTATCAGATTGAGGATGATTAGGCTTAAGCCAGCAAAGTCAATGTGAGTATTAACTTGGTTTAAGACTCACACCATCTAATTGTAAGTACGAAGTGTAGACAGCCTCCTCTGGTGTATCCTGGGCAACGTTCCGCGACACCAGAGCGACAAATAGTCTACACATAAGGCAACCTAACCTGGATGTCATGTTTCTCCTGGTCATATATGCCACTAAACAACCAACAAATTGTCAAACTAATTTTAAGATAGTTTCTTAAATTGTAAATAACCTTGTGTCTGGTAAAAAAAAAAATCATCCTATGGCTTTTAATCCCATCGCTGATTACACGCCGGCTATGTAGAGGGCTCCCCGATAGCCCACTTAATGCAAGGCCGCAGACTAGTTTCCATTCTCTACATGTTTTGTTTGCATAATTTTAATAGATGTAAAGTGGGTGGGGGTAAGGAGAAGGGGCGTAGGAGTGAGGTGGCACTACCACTTAGAGTAATCATAACTGAGAGCAAACAAAGTGTCAAAATGTAAGTATAACAGAGCTGGGTGGTTTTAGAATGCTCGTCAGAAGCATTATTAATTTCTTATATCCATTTCTTGGAAAGAATTTTGTGACTAAATTTATTTTTGCCCCCAAAATTCTTGATTAGACACCAGTCTCTACGGGTTAAACAGTCTAGGGTGTAACTCTCACAATAGACTACCGATGATGGAGAGATCAGGGTTTGAATCCAGGTCGGGTGTCTAAAGAATAGTTTTTCAATCTTCTTCTGGGCAAATGTTGGTACACATCCTCTTAATACAACCTCCTTAATCCTTAATAATAAGTAGCGGGCTGAAAGAGGTGGTTCTAAGAAAAACTATAACTTTTGCTTTAATGGTATAAACATATCCTTATCATTTCATATTGTATTGGCGTTAAGTAGAACTATTTAGAAAAAAAACGTAATGTTTAATAGCTGATTTTTATGACAATTGATTAAATGTATCTTTAAAGAAAAATTCAAATATGATGTGTATTTGTAACGAATGACGTCAATTCACATCTGTCAAAACACGTTGAATTTATCGTGCACACAAAACCATTTTATGCCCGTATTACTACTCGTTATGTCTATCTAGGCTAATGGAATAAGGGTGAGAAAGGTGTATTTTAGAGGGAATTGTACCTGCCCTTGCATTGAGGAACAATGGAAAAAAAATTAATAATTCTCAATGCACCCGGCCGCGAATTGAATCCCAATCCTCCACCCCATAGGTGAACCAAATAAAACAAGACTGGCACTTCTTTAGCTGTGTGTCCATGTAGTAGAACTATTATTTTTACAGGTAGGCGGTGACCTGGTGGTCTAGGGGTAAGGTGTTAGGCTTCTTTGCTGGCGGCCGGGGTTCAATCCTCGGTCCTGGCACATATTTATCTGATTATCAAACCCTTCCTTCACCTCTGAAAAGACATCTCGTGAATGTGGGGAATGCCAGGCCTCCACCGTGGTTCGGATTCCACGTTAAAGTGTAGGTCTTCCATTTCATCTCACAATCATCCTACCATTACACATTAGTGTAAGTGCATATAACCCGAACGGGTAGTAAGACGCGGTGCTAACAATAATAATACAGGTAAGAATTAATAAAATAGAACAAAAAATAACAGTATCGCCATTGTTATCGTCATCAATCTCGTCACATTGCAGATTCTTTCAGTCTCTATTGGGGTAAAACACATTAAAAAAAAATCCGGGTGTTCCTCGTTACTCCCACTGGTTGATGCTGTTCTAGGGTGGAGCGGGGTGGGTTGGTATTGTGGGTCGTGACAGGTGAACAATCACCAAAACATGGGGTGACGGCCGTCAAGTTGGCTACAATGAACACACCAGGTGTGATATGTGTGTGCAGGCCATACATATTGTAGGCTGCACACTTCATCGCTGCCCCCTTTCCCTTTACTTCAATCCAAGCCATTCAAAAAAAAAAAATGAAAGTAAAAACAATGGTCGGTTGATTTGGAGCACGCGTGTGTCAGACACCAAGTGAGTAGGAGATATCGATACTAACGTTTTGTTTTAATTTTTTTTAAGTTTATTTTTATCTTGGCAATGTTCAGTTAGTAATAAATGAAGATAAATAAAGTATATTACATGTGTGACTTTGAATGAAGTATAACCGCGGTAGGAAGAACAGTATCTTACAGTTGCTAAGACTACTTTAGTTTATTCATAATAATGGCGGAGATACACTCAAATTTTCAGAGACCACTGGCCGCACGTTCTAAAACTTAACTTTTAACAATTGACAGTCTGCCGATAATGGGAAGATCTGGGTTCGAATCGAAATCATGGTTTTCGAATCTCCATTCATATCCATGACACATTAGTTTAGTTCATATACATTCAAACTAGTATTAAGATGCAGTGATAAATAATAATTAGGACAGTTATCGGCCAGCTAAGAAAATATCTAGTTTCACGTATTCATACGTCAAGTCATGTGATCTGCAGCTGTCACTGTCGATGTCCCAGTATTTGATTTAAACTACCACCACGTTCATGATATACAAGCATGAATTAACTACGCTTACGGTGTAGTGAGACGCGGTGCTATAGAAAAAAACTATGCTTATTTGGACGAGGGAAATGAATGCAAAGGATGCGTACCCAGATTTGCGTGGAGGGAGAGTGAAAAACCACTCAATATACTGACTGGGATTCAAACCCCAATCTCTTCGTCATTGACAGTCTAGTGTATCGCAAGAATGACCCCTTAGACCACAGAAGAAAAAAAGGCGTATATATTAAGGTATCATTGCTAATGTTTTTTATGGAAAATACTTTATTCAAAAATCCTATGTTTTTGGCGCCCTACCCCATTTACTCCCAGTACTACTAATATAGTTGATAACATTAACAAAGGGGGGTCGTTTAGAGACCAGTCCGGTTGTTCTACATTTGGGGTTGGATCTTTTGAGAGGAGAAAGTAAATATTTTGTCCGCAGTATAACTCCAGTGTACTCACATCAAGCTGGGTTAGATCATTACACGTAATTTGGAGTTAAGTAATATTCTAACGATCCAACTCATTTACCTGCTTTATAAACAACAAAAACAAAACAAAATCATATTTTCAGTCTAGGCTATTGTGAAAAACAGTTTGGTACTTTAACACAAATTCTTTCTTTTAGACACCAAAAGAAATTTCGATTTCTTCAATTTGGTGACCCTCAATCTTAAACACTCTCTGTCATGCTATTTGTAACCTTCAATATATAACCTAATAACCCTCCTAAAATTTCAATTAATTTTTATTTCACCCCTTGTTTTGACAATTTGTTTTTTTTAAATAACTCAAACTCACAAAGAATGAAAATAGTAGACCTAGCTTAAGGAAGCTTTAAAATATATATATTTTTTTCATTTCTCTTGGTTGTATAGTTTTATAAACAATTAAATTTACGTAATTAAAAATATCCCTTGTCCAAAAACAACCAGTTCGTTCTAATTCTTTGTTACAGTCTCCAAATGGTCTCATCCATTATAATTACTTTTTGGTCCTACACCTATTTTCATTTCTGGAACACACACTTTTCTGATTATGTAAAGCTTTATTTTTTTATTGGTAAGTAGGCATTCCCCTCCTATCTTTATGCAACCATAGAGTTCTCTCTTCTAAATTACCCTCACCATACGTAACCCAAATAGAAAATCCGTGTGTCAAATATCTACGTTGCCGAAATATGATTAATTCATGTGTAGCACAAATTGATACGTGATTTTCATCTACAGAATCAGTCCTGAGACCAAACCACACTTACCCTCAATCAAGTGGAATGCTTTGTACCTACGCGAAACAGCAGCAACGTATGTTTACTGCTAGCACCTTGTTTTATCGACACTGATTCTCTCATTGATGAGATATTGTATCACTTGTATATAGGTAGTATATAGCTTGCCCTGTTCCCGGAAAAATAGGGAGTACAACAGAAGAAGTCTCGTCTTAACGCGATCAGTACTTCTAGAGTGTACTAGGAAAATACAGACAGGCATAAAATCCAGTGTATAGACATATTTATTAAGTTTCATAATGTGAACAGATTATGGCCAGGCTTAATGAGGTTATATTTTACCTTAGTGGTTTTAAAATCTTTCTTCGTACCAGACTTTTCCTATAAAACTATATCTTTTCCATCTTACTTTATTTGTGAACCCATTTGATCAGGAAATATGTATGGTAAAAAGTGAAGTAATAAAACGACTTTAGGGAAATCCCAGTCATTTAAATTTCCATAGAAAACTGTAAACAATTATAATAATAAACTTTAAATGAAAATATAAATGGAATGAGTGCCATATTTTCCAAAACAGAATTTATAATCCTAATCTCAAATGAATGTTAAATCCTAAATGTATTTGAATGTACAGTTTTAGTGAAAATATTTGAAATTGGATTTTGAAAACTTATTAAAGATAGGGTACCTCTTTATCAACACTATTTTGTTTGCTATATAGCTTACTTGATTAACAACAAAGATAACCAGTATTGAGTAAATTAGTTACATAAATACAATTTAACCCCTTACCCCCTACCCCTTTTGTGTGTGATTTGATTATGTTCTCAACTACACTTAGGCCTAATCAATTACTTTTTACCAAATGTTTAAAGTTCTTCATAATTGTAATCGAGATATATTTAGAGTTTTTTTTACAAATCTCGAATTCCATAATAATTGAGGATTCGAACTTTTCATCTTTAAATAAAACTAAAAATTTGAAAGGGTGAGTTTATTCTAGCTTCTGTTTAAAATAGAGACTCATATTATAACCAGTACTTTCCAAATTTTGAGAGAGATAAGTTTCAAGTGAAACTGTGTCCCGCTGTCGCTAGCAAGCAATCTCCCCAACAGTCAGGATGACAGGAAGGATGAGAGTGGAGTTGGGGGATACCAAGACGCTGCAAGGACGCCCGTCGTCTCCCGGCTTCAAGACGCCTCCTACCTCCCCGCCTCTCTCAACCCCCTCAGAACTCTACAGATAATCCGTCCTCTCTCTTCAACATGTCACACAAAACTCCGCACTGACTGCCAAGGGAAGCTGAGAGAGGGGGGTTTTGTAAGGAAGGCTGCCTAGTTTCGCCAGGGTTCTGAGAGTGGTAGGTACTCAACTCTCATTGGTCCGTATGATTACATGACATTGACAATTGACAAACCATATTTTTTGTTCTTTAAAAACAAAACTGCTCCTTACTTTCTAGCATAGTGAACATTTTCGACTTTGAGACACATTTTGTGTACCATCCAACTCAATTAAGTGGGTCTTTTAATTATGTCTCTGGTTGATTTACTAACTATTGAAAATTTCAAATATTTCGTGATATAGTTATAACAATTAAAAAGAAAAATGTTTTACATGATAAATAACACTGAATAATTTCTAAGGGGTAGTTTACCGATGACTGATATTTTTATATCCAAAAATAGCCCAGGAATGGCTTTAAAAATATTTTTAGGTATTAATTTGAAAATGAGATGAATCTATTTTGAAATAGTATACCTATTTTTACCATTCCTTAAAGATGTGGTAAACCAAATTATAAAAACTATAGACTGTTCAAATGATAAATAAATTGCGCTAAATTGCGCAATTGTTAATTTATTAATTACTGTATTAGTAAGTGATTCTGTGTACACAAGAATATCTATGGAAGTATTTAAAATAACGAAATGTTTCGACAACCCATTTAAGATGTAATCAACAAAATGATGTTTCCAAGTCGGATAGAACCATCAATTTTATTTTGAGAGTCAGATATGCTAGCACTGAATTAGCTGTTTTACTAAATATTGAGACTCATATGCACACTATTGGCTTTGGGCTTTCCACTATTTATTCACGCCAATTCGAGTAAACTTCCCCTAAATTCAATCACACCTCACTCCTATCACACTATCGTAATTTACACATATGTGTATATCCCTAACGGGTAGTAGAACGCGATCCTGAGAAAAAAAAATCACGACTTTGATGAATGTTAAGAAATATTCCGTCACTCCTCTACAACTTGTAAAAATACCATGACCCTTTGTGCGCCTGTTGGCTCAGTAAGTATATCTTCTGCTTACGATGTTAAGGGGCCCGGGTTCAATTCCCGGTCCAGGCGGGTTTTTTACCTGTGCGAGAACAGAAAATAGTGGCTGGAGGGCTGTTTTGGTCCCACGGATGTGGGGGAGAGGGTAGATGTGGATGTTACTTTGGTCAAATATATGTGTTTAAAAGTTGACGTCATCTACTAGCAGTAGTCCTATTCGATCGACTTAGGGGTGAGAACCTATATTAACAGTAAACAAAGGTGGGTTGTTCATTGTGTAAGACTGTTGGTCGATGAGAGTATTGCCTCAGTTTGCTGATAGTTGTTCTAAGAACTACACGGTTTGAAGTTTGGCTCTAACAATTCTCTGAGTCTCCATTACATATTGTATCTTCATGACTACCAGGTTCGTAAAAGAAACATTCATTTTGTAATTAGCTTATGGTAGCTTTAGTATATAACATGTCTGAGTCATTAAGAAAGGTTGGACGTCCCAGGTTATTTAATTTATCAAAATATATAATATTTTTAACTTTAAGGATTGTTATAAAAGTACCATTTATTCGACCAGTGTATTTGATTTCAGTTTGATGAAATGAGTAGGCTCATATCTGTTTTAATAGGTAGGTATATTTATTTGCGATTTCCATTTCATTCTATCGGATGATCAAATATAACTAGGTTACATTGGTTTGTAAATAAGATAAAATTGTTTTCGAAACAATATTAATGAATCTAGCTAGTGCTGTTTTGGTTGTAGTAATAGCACTATCAGTTTATTTATAGATCCTAATCAAATCGGACTTTTGTGTTTTAAAGTATTATATTAGTTATTTACACTTTCCTCTGAATGTGCACAATTTTGTTAAATTAACCTAGTTTTCTTGCGGTTGGTAAGTTTATTCTCTTTTTTTTTCGGTTGAGTTTTTGGGAGGTAAAATATAAGAACTCATTGTCAAGTTTTCATAAAAAAACATCCATTACACAGGCCCAAAAAAATTGTAGTGTCTATTTGGTGCCCCTTAAATTTTTATTTTAAAATTGGCTGAGGATGTGAATCCTATTTGAGATCTTTTGGGCTATTTTCTATAAAAATATTTAATTAACTGTAACAATATACATTTATTTTAGAACTGGGGTGTAGGATGGTCATATAGTCTCGACTCTTTTATTTTTATTTAAAAATTGGCTGAGGATGAGAGTGAGAATGCTATTTGAGATCTTCGTAAGAACGAAGCTGAGTGTTGTGTAAGAGCTAATGTGAAGTTGTGTAGTTTTTATAAATATGTGGAATGGTAGGGAATGCGAGTAAGAGCAGTTTTTTTTGTAGTTTTTATAAAAAAAAATTAAAGAAAAAAAGTGGCTCCACTAAATGAATTTAGCTTAGTTTTTTACTCTAAATAATCTGAACTGTTCTTGAATATTTAATATTGGCATCCTGGAATTTGATAACATTTTCTCTTCATTTAAAGTTTTTCTTTAAATTACAACACAAATGGTCAAAAAGTGTTTTTATTATACCCTCTTCATTAGAGGAAGTTAGGTCTGAAAGGTCTTTTTTCCTATCAAAATCCTATTATATAGTTGGTTCTGACAGGCGAAAAGGCATTGCAGACGACCCTTCCTACTATGAACAGGGTGTATAAGTGTAAAATTAATCTAAACGTATTTCATGAAGTAATTTACTTATTATTTAGAACAGCGTCTTACTACCCGTTCGGGTTATACGCTTTAAGTTATAATGACGCTAATGGATTGGGAATTGGGAAGGTTGAATTAGAGGAAGTTAGCCCGCATTTGCGTGGAAAACCATTTATGAGAAACCACCTCCAGTTCACCCGACCGAGATTCGAACCTCGATTTCCCCGTCCTCAGTGGTCGAGCTCAACACGACTAGCGCGTTAGCCAACTACACCACCGAGGCGGGTTTTATGAAGTAATAAATCACTAACTTTTTGAAAATAAAAATTATACACATTTTGTACTTATATTAACGTCCCCTCTCACACAACCAAATAATCTGTAGACTAACAACAAAGTTAAAAAAATATAAATGGTTGTGTACACCAATTTTCTTATGAAAGTATATAACTGACAGATAGTAAAACATAGTGGACCTAACTTCATGTATTCATAAGCCAAGACATGTAACCTTCAGCTGTAATTTTATATATTTATTATCAATAACAATTAAGCCACACTGTTAATTTAGTAAACTATCATCAATGTGGAAATTAAAAAATATATTTTCTAAAAGGTGATTAAAATTTCAAACTGTAAGAAAATCACCCGCCTCGGTGGCGTGGTTGGCTAACGTGTTAGTCGTGTTGAGCTCGGCTGCTAAGAACGGGGAGATCGAGGTTCGAATCTCGGTCGGGTGAACTAGGGGTGGTTTTTCCTATATGGTTTTCTACTCTTCCTCCCCGCAAATTCGGGTTCACTTCCTCTAATTCATCCTTCCTAATTCCTAATCCATTAGTGTAATTAGTACTTAAAGCGTATAACCCGAACGGGCAGTAAGATGCGGTGCTAAATAATAATAATAATAATAATAATAATAATAATGTAAGAAAATCAACATTACATATTTGATATTAACAGAGTGTACACAAGTATTTTTTAAAGCTATGCGCCAATTTGTTGTGCAGGGTGTGTTGTAAGATGAACGCGCATATGGCGTGAGGGATAATGAAAAGTCAAGATAAGATCCACGGCTGCCTCAAACACGACTGCACAGTTACAAGGGTGGAAAGGCACTTAGCGTAAACACTCACTAGAAGTGGCGATATTATACATTATTAGGAGTTTTAAATACAGCTAGGACTGGTGGATGTTCGACACCTTGGATTAAGGTGGGAGGGAGTGTAATGGAAGAGATAAAAAAAAAAAGTGGGGAATGCCAGATCTCCACCGTGGTTCGGATTCCACGTTAAACTGTATGTCCTCCATTTCATCTCATAATCACCCTACCATTACACTTTAGAGTGAGTATAACCCGAACGGGTAGTAAGACGCGGTGTTAATAGTAATAGTAGTGTGGTGTNGGGTTTTATTTTTTTTCCGTTGTGGCCCCAACAATTCCTTGATTTCTTTCAAGGGTGTTTTTGAATTTTTTTCAAACCTTTCCCCGCCCTTCCCCCCCCCCCCCCCTCCATCTTATGCCACTATGTCATGCCATATATCCAACAACTGTTGCTATCACCACGTGAATAAAATTAAACTATATGTTTATACTGAAGCAAAGTTTTTTTTTGCCAAAAAATGTTTTGCTATAAAAACTGCTATATAATTCGCTTTTTCTTCCACCCCAATTTAATTGGTGACATTTCTTACCTGATGATTCTGAGCGTATCGGGCCTCGATTACCGATATGGCCAATAATTTCTTATTGGTGATTTGTAGGTCAGGTAATAGAAAGGCTTAATTTAGAGTAAATGCAACTTCATTAGTGTGGAGGGAGAGTGGAAAACCCGTTTAGGAAAAACTACCACCTTTGCACCCAACCGAGATCGAATCCCAATCTCAAGGTCTTCGGTAATCTAGTCTATCACGAATGACCACGTGGCCACCAAGGCGGGTAGCGTTTATTTCGCGTGTCCATAGAAAGTGGTTATGTATTTATTTAGTCCAATCTACGTATTATCAAATGAGTCCACTTTCACATTTAATCTGACAAAAAATTAATTTAAACCCAATTTAAAAATGTTATCGCAAGCAGCAAAAAATTATACTTTCTATAAAGTGCCGGTGAAATATATCCTAGTCTTTGGTATAAGAAGATATATAATACGTATATATCATGTCGGTCGGGCGGACTAAGGGTGGTTTTTCCAAGATCATTTTCTAACTTTCTCCATACAAATGCGGGTATACTACCTTTAATATAGCCTTCCTCATCTCTAAAACCACTAGCGTAGTACACAAGCTTATAACTCTAATGGATGGTAAGCCGTGGTTCTAGAAAAAAAAAATATATATATATATTAATTTATAATACACTAACGTAGTAGAATTTACCTTGTGTTCATTTTGTTTCATAACGAGAGATGGAAGTATTTCGATCGATAAGCCGACCATTTCCAATCAAAACATCAATGTAGGTAATGTTATTCACCATTTATATGTAAACTTCCTTATCCGCTTCCAAAAAGAGATTTTAATTTGGGCCTTCCCCGAAAACATTAAAGGGGTTATTGGCCCGCTTTCCCTATAGATAAGCAGTCGATCACAGGGACAAGGATTAGAAAGCAGCTCTTTACGATGGAACCTTCTCATAGAGTGTGGTCCAGGAACAACCCTCCCTACTTATCTGTTCTGACCTACTTGAAGTCCTGGCCTAGTTTACTTCTATTGGCGACAATAGAGTAGCTATTTATGACCGCTAATGACTTGCAAAAAGGGGTTCAAATAGGGGGGGACGAGAGGTAAGCAGAGAGCTCAAAGAAACACCCCTTTTATTTGGTTCGTGTTGTAAAACTGTCTGCTTGTAGGTAAATGTTGCCAAAGATTTACGATTCGACATAGTTTGCAAGTCTTGGGAATTTTTCTCTTTCTGACATCGGCTATTTTAGTTCCGTATGTCCCTTGTGGGGCCTAATTGTACTGATAAAGAGCAGGGCTGGTTCACAGAGAAAGAATTCCATACAGTGGGACTACCATCTGACAGTTAGAAAATATATTACAATTACTTTCAGATATGTCAAATCATATGAGTTGTAGTTGTAACGTATGACAGATATTATCAATGGCAGTTAAATAATTATGACGCTAGTGGAAACATTTTTTTTAAGGGCTTACCCTATTTGTTTTGTATTTTACAAGGCTACTTTCTTACAGTCCAATTTACATGATTATTATTATTATTATTATTAGCACCGCGTCTTACTACCCGTTCGGGTTATACGCACTTACGCTAATGTGTAATGGTAGGGTGATTGTGAGATGAAATGAAGGACCTACAGTTTAACGTGGAATCCGAACCACGGTGGAAACCTGGCATTCCTCACATTCACAAGACGTCTTGTCAGAGGTAATTTACATGATAAAGACCTTTTATAAAATAGGAACTTATTTTGTGGCCAAAATAGAAAGTATTTTACTTAATTACTAGTGTTATTTTGTAGGTACTGATTATATCTATAAAAGGTGACTGCTGCAGATAGTACGACTTGACGTATGAATACGTGAAAATAGATTAGAGAACTTCTATCAGATAAGCTCTTATGCAAATTTGGATGTATCATGATACCAATTCAGGTAATGGCCCCTTTGAATAGATTTAAAAAAATAGAGGGTGGTTTATTTTTCTATAGCCCAGCCACCATATTATGTGGTCTTGTTTTATTAATTCCTTCTCAACGATTATAAATTATTTTGTAGGGGAGTATTTTCTTTACTAAAACATAAGATTTTTGTATACATGCGTCATACGGACATTTATCAAAATAATAAAGATAAACGAACTTATTTACTTTGAGATATCCTAACAAGAAATATAGTCATATTATAAACTGAACGCTGATTTGTAGATCAATTAATTTATTTACCACTTAAGTAATCTAATGTATAGTCCAATTTATAAGGAAGAGTCTTTCATAAAATACAAACACATTATTTTTCGGCCAACATTAATAACATTTGACTATATTATTAATGTTAATCTATAGTTCTAAGTATTGTTAATATTTTTCAGTTAGTGACTAACTTGACATAGGCCTATGCATAGAAGGAGTTAGACCTAGTTTGTTTTCTAGACTCTTCCTATGAAAATTGGACTGTACTTACTGGTGGCCACATGGTATAAGACGACAGGTTGGTACATACATCATAGTTTTGGGTTCAGATCACGGCAAAGCAAATGGAGGTTTGTTTCCTTCAATTGTTTTATTTATCTGGTTTTCTCATTATTCCTCCAATCAGATACAAATACTCTTCCACAAAACCCCCGCCTTTGTTACTATTCCTTCTATTATGTTTTTAATAAGTCTTTCGTTAAACGTAGTAATAAAAAAAACTCACTTTCTGGAACGCATGGTCTAAGGCGTTACTCTCGTGTTAGACTGATCTGCCGATGATGGGGAGATCAGAGCTCAAATCCTGGTCGGGTGTATTGAGGATGGTCCTTCTTAAAGCTTTTTCAATTCTCCCTCCATAAAAATGTTGGTACACTTCCTCTAAATGCAGCCTTCCTAGTCCCTAATAAGTATGTGCATAGGAGTATAGCCCGAAAGGGTAGAGTTTTTTTTATCACCACGTCTTATTACTCTTTCGGGTTGTACGCCTATAGACTAATGGGTTAGGGATTAGGAAGGCTTAATTTAGAGTAAATGCACCCACATTATCATGAGGGAGATTTAAAACCAATTAGTAAAACTACCCTCATTGCACCCGACTGGGATTGAACCCCAATCTCCCCGCAGGTCTTCTCAGGTAATCCAACACGAGTGTTTCACGTTTGACCACGTGGCTACCGAAGCTGGTACTAAGTATTTGAAATCAAATAATATTTCTTGAACTTACAAAGTAATTTAGCTATCCCGGTTGAATAGCGACCAAAAGGTAAAAAAGGGGGTGAGGGAATTTCGACTAGTAGGCCTATCTCGCGATGTTTTCTAACTTTTCAGACAGGCTGTAGTGGTAGACCCTTTTTGCCCGCAGACCCGCAAGCGACGTGTGATTAATGAATATCTACCCCCCTCTTACCCCCTCACAATCCTCATCCACCACCACACTACCCCCTATACCGCCTCATGTTCCTTCTCTCGCACAGTCGGCATATAACCTACCTACTCACGAGACACCATTGTGCTAAAAAAAAACCTACCCAGTTTTCTTCTTCCGCTCTTGCCCGAAATTCTTTTTGACACAGCAAAGGAGAGGGAGGAAAAAAAAGAATGCACTTTCTTAGTTCTCTCAAGTCCTTGGTTTCCTATAATCTTGAAGAAATCCTGAATTTTTAAAAGTGGGTTTCTTCATCTTGTACGTGTCAGAAAAGATTGTTTATTAAATTTTCTAAGGATTTATTTATATTTTCTCGTTTAAAGGAAGTTTTATAGTCTCTAAAACTTTCTGATTCAAAATTATGATGAATTTTGACATTTTATGTGCCCCATAATCCAAAAAATAGTATTACAAACCTATATGTTCCCTTTTCTGTGTGTTTCTGGGCCTACAATCAAAACGATTTGATATAGGCATATTTCATTCAAGCTTGATATTCAGATTTTAGGCTTTTATGGATAATGTTATCCTGCCTTAAGGAAATTTCTATAATTTCTATTCAATCTCTAAATTTAAGGGTAATTAATTGATAATTTAATTTTTAGATATTCCAATTTTTTTGGTAGTAGTTTCAAATATTTGTTTTAAAATTTATATCTAAGAACTATTAGATAAAAAAATAGCACTGTATAGGCCTAATTGTCTTTAGGAGAAAGTCATTTAAGGATAGTTAACTGTTGATTGATTTCTGAAAATTAGAAATATTTTTGAAAATGGTTCTAACGTTTTTGTTTAAAATGTGTACCTAAGGAATGTTTTAGAATACAAGTAAAAACGTATGTTCGTTTTTCTAAAATATCATTTAGTGGTATTTTATTTACTGATTTCTTAAAATTCATAATTTTTTTAAAATGCCTATAGAAATTTGTATTCAAAATTCATATCTGAAATTACATAAAATGATTGTCAAAACAGTGTTTGTTTTCTTGAGGAAAACTTAGTAAGTGTTTGTTTACTCATATATTTAATTTCTGAAAATTCTGTCACCTCCGATAATAAAGCATATTAGAAAGTATTTAAGAATGTGTCTTAATATTTATTTTATCCAAACAAAAAATGTTTGTCACATCCAACAACAAAAACAATAATAAAAATTCCTATAAGAAATTTTTTTTTAAACCTGTTACTATATTTTTAATATTTACTGACATTTTCCAGTGATCAAGTGGTCTAAGAAATCATACATACTCAGTTGCTTTTGTCAATGTTAATAAGTTTAGGACTTCAATCCAAAACTGTTGCACATGGAGTAATTGTGTATGTAATCCGTATCCGTAATCAAAGTTAATTTCTATCTAGGTTTAAAAATATTTCGAAAAATAAATTAGATAGATTTTTCACAAACTTTCGAAAAAATAAAGTATTGATATGTTTTTAATCGTATCGTAGCAAAGGGTAGTTTCCGTTCACTCCCAGACCTCTTATCTCAAGTTAAATATGAAAGAGAAAAGGGGGGGGGATAAGGGAAAGGGGGAGTTTGAACGCCACGACGTCTCCCCACGGAAATCAAGCACTAGACTCGCCGCGAGCGACGACGCTTGTATTACTGTTGGCCGGATGATGAATGGGCCGCGTGCCTATAGGCACGGGTGTCTAACGAGGCTACACCTTCAGCTGACAACCATTGGCTGTGTGTCAAATGACATTTAAAGAAAAAAAATTAGCACTGCGTTTCACTAACCGTTTGGTTTATACGCTTAAGTACTAATTATGCTAATGGGTTAGGAATTGGCAAGGTTGAGTTTAGAGGAAGTGAACCCGCATTTTCGTGAAGGGAGAGTGGAAAAATCACCCCCCTCCCCCAGTCTACCCGACCGAGGATTGAATCTAGATCTCACAGTCTAGCTCAACACGAAGCTAGCGCGTTAGCTAACTACGCCAACAAGACGGGTTCAAATTACAATATTAGTTTATCTACTGTGATTTTGGGCTGTTTACATATTCAAATTTCAGAAGTTAAGCATTTCCCCATTTTAACTTAGCTAATTTTTTCTTATATCGAAATGGTGGTCGCATGGTCTAAAGCTTCTCTCGTGTGACGTAAGTAGGTTGGGCACTACTTTAAACCCCATGCTACCCTAACACTCTCTCCCCCAAGTTTAATTAGTAACTACTATCTTGATGTACAATTTTCTTCCCACGGCATATTTGGAAATTCTACCTATAACTTAACCTTTACTAACTTTAATAACGCACTATGTCTTACTACCCGTTCAGATCATACGCTTATATAATAATTACGCTAATGATTTTAGGGATCAGGAAAGTTTTAGTTTAAGGAGGTTTACCCAAATTTGCGTGGAAAGTTAGTAGAAAGCAATTTTGGAAAAAACTTTGAGTCACTCGACCGAGATTAGAACGTCAATATCCTCATCATCGGTAGTCTAATCCATTGGCGAGAGAAGAGCTTTATATCATACGTCCACTGGACCGTTGACTGACCTTGATCCCTACCACACTAAGAACAAATTTTAGCTGTAACATAATGTATGAAGAAGCTAAAAGGGTCAAAGTGAAGTTTGCTGGTGACTTATTGTATTAATTTATACTTGTTATAGTGTGTCTATAAATCCTTCTAATAAAATCGATATAGCCCATTCACCAATCTCTCAAATAAAAAGTACCCGATCCTCCACTACACGTTCTCATGATGGACTCTGTGGCTGATGAGATGGGGAGCAGGACTTTAGTACCTGTCAAATTTTCTAAAGATGATTTTTACTAAATGGTTTGTCACTCTACTAAGCAAATGTTGGTACATTTCATACAAAATTCTACCGTCCTCATTACTACCCCATTAGCATAACTAATGTATTCATATAATCTGAAATGGTTCTAAGGCGTGGTGGATTAAAAAAAACTTGGTGATTGATTAACTTAAAAGACTAGATTATAAATATGGTGGCCCTTAGTGTTTTGAGAGATCGGATATCAAGTAAAACAAACCTTGGTTGGAGTCCAGGTAAGATCGTATAAGATATTTAATATTTGAATTGGGTTCACCCAGGCATACAATTAGTAAAAAAAACTTGGAGTTAAGGCTGGTTGTGAAGTTTGAATTGGATGTAATGCATTGGTAAAGTTTTTTTTTTTAAGTTTTGAGTTGATAGTGTCTTACTGTTAAGAAAGTTAGCATTAATAAGTTCAAAAACTAGGATAATAAATATTGCACAAATTGAGAACATCTTAAAAATGGCAAACTTGGTAGAGTTTTGATAATTTATAAGATCAGAGTTTTATATAATATTAATTACTCTAGGCCTGAATATCACGTTAAAGTGATATAAATTATTATTTATTAAATTATCAGATAATCTTTTGTTCTCAAATATTTTTTTTTCAAACATTTATAAAAACACCAGTTATTGAATTTTTTTTAGCTTACCTGCAATTTTTTGATAAAAATCAGATGAAATAACTTCAATATTAATTTTAATTTCAGAAAGATTAACCTAAAATATACCTATCAAAATGAGTTATCAAAATTTTACTTAATTATTACTAAACACAATATTTTGTTAAAATCATAATAGTGTATTAACCGTATTGGTGGTCACATAATATAAGGCGTTATTCTCGCAATAGACTGGGCTGCCTTTGATGGTTTGATCGGGGTTAAAATCATTTCGGGTGTACTGAGGGGTTATTTTCCTAAGGTTCTACAAACATCCCTCCATGCATATGCGGGTAGATTTCCTCTAAATCCAACCTTCCTCATCCCTAACAAACTAGCGTAATTAACACATAAGCGTATTACCCCAACGGGTAGTAAGATACGGTGCTAAGAAATAGAAATAAAATAGCTTCTTGCTCTTTAAAAATGGTTTCCATGCGCCACTTCCTTAGCCCCCATGGCCTGTCTACTTGATGTGATAAAATTATATAAGAAACAGACGCGTTGTGGCAATATTACACATGAATAATGGAATAGGAGGATCGGTTATTGGAACAGCAGCTCCCCCATTCTTAGGGTGGGTTTGGAGGATGTAAGATTACGTTATCAACTTTGTTATTGGAAATATCTACACAGAATATCTTATATTTAGCCGGAAGTGCTGGAGGAAAAGGAATTCTTTTTGGTGTGTGTGTGTGTGTGTATACATCTCTTAGTACAAGAGAGCAAAATGGTAATGATTCTCATGACGTTGAACGCTACTAGACCTAACGTGCATTATTAAAAAATAGTGTATGGAGTAAATACATTATTTTTTTAAAAATTGTGTAAAATTGATATAAACTGTTTGACTATTTTATTAATTTTACTAACTGGTTTAGTGCCCAATATGCTTTCCTTTAATGGATAAATAAATTAATGTATAGGCCTATTATTCTGGTAGCTACTATATTTGTTAGAATACATTTTTATTTTACCACAGTATTTTTTATATGACTCACTGCATTGAAAGATTTTACTTGATGAAAGTATAAGGTTAAGTTAAATGAGCTCTAATCACTCACTACGTGAGAATATAAAAGTACCTTAAAGCATCCACTAGATATTTAATATCACTTTTTAGGTCAAATTCAGGCACAATGTATCAGATAATTCTATCCACCATTTAATTTGTATATTATCAAACCACTTGCATCAGATGATTTGATAGAATGAGGGGATGGACATAATAGATATTCTATGATGATTATCAGAAGTACGACAAAGCTCATCAAATTATAGAGGTCTAGAACCCATTTTTATAACTTTACGATAAAAATTGAAATTTGGTCAATATAAGCTACCTTTCTCTTTAATACGAAAATAGGCCTATATTTTCTTGTCAGAATCAATATCGAACTATTTTATGTATCTAAATTGACAATTTATTAATTTAATAGAAATATGTTGGTCTGAAAGTGCGACCACCATTTTAATTACAATCATTTTTACCAGAAGTTAAAAAAGTATCCCCTCTACCCCCCTAGACACGTATCTCTGCAACTGCTGGAAATATGGGACTCCATCTTTGGATAGGGGTACCTCTTGAATTTTTGCACAGAGATACTTACCCCCTCAACCCGCTTTGGTCGCCCCTTTTTACCCAGATCCATCTCTGGAATAGCCCTTCTTCGATTGGGAGGTACCTCTTAAAACCTTATCCGAAAGAATTCCCCCAACCCTCTTCGAACCCCTTCCTTCCAAACGCATCTACAGTGAAATTCCCCCACTTCTTTCCAGCCCTCTTCAAACCACCTTGCCACATCTCTAAAACAGATGAAGGGTGTGCTAAATCTACATTAATTTATAATTTTATGCTTTGAAAGATTCCTTAAATGTATTGTTAGTATAATTATTAGCCACAATAAAAGAGGTTAAATAGTTTCATGAGTAGCTTAGCATTTCCTATTTTTTCATTTCTGTTTGAAAGGGGACTAAAATACATTCATCGCAATATAAGTATTTCTGATCAAAGAGGGGCAAATTATATCCTCGTAAATCCGTCTTATCAGACCCCCTTATTTTGACGTCACCAGATAGCACCGTATTTTTAATACTAGATAATCGATATTGTGTACAGAGTTCACACATGGTTTTAGCTAGAATGGTAAAAGTGAGTACGCTCACACCGGAAAGATGTATCAGCGTGTTTCTCTGGAAGCGCTACTAGGAAGTAAAATAATCACACGAAAAAAAACCCTTCTGAAACAGGGCGCTATCGGAAACAGGTGGTGTCAGTCAAACTAACTGGTAGCTGGTCAAGACAAAAGACAAAAACAGATAAAGATAGCTTTTGACTGGGCCCGCATCCTGCGTTAATGACAGAGGCTAAATAGAGTGGGAAAAAATAGACATTGGAATAGTCTTAAAATAGATATAACATAGGCCTTTTGCGTTTCTGCAACATATAGTTTCCACTATAACTACTAAACAAAAATAATAGTGACTTGTCTGGGCTACATAAATTTTTATCTTAATTTGTGGAAAGATTAGCCAGTAATAGCGTACTGTTACCCTGATCATGCATCCTTTCCGTGTCCTGATGTGGTGAGGTGTTTATGAAAGTGAATATAATGGGGTGGAGCTAGATTTCAATTTCTTACCTCACTGATAAGTGATTTATAATTTTAATTGGAAAATAAAAAAAATAGAAAATACTTGAAATTTCAAAGTTGGTTCCAATGAATGTTGTCTCAAAATTTTCAAAGCCAATAGAAAAAATGATCCTCTTGTTAAGGAATAAAATTGAAATTTCAGAATATAAGTAAATACACTCCTATGGATAAACTAATAAAGTCTAATTAAAATTATATTTTAGAATTGAAAAATGCTATATGTGAGAGCTCGACATGTATAACCAAAAATAAAGAAAAACACTTTTTCCGATGTGATTGAAAATTGAAATTAGGCAAGCTCGTAAAATAAACTTATCAAATAACCAAATAAGTCTTAAAATTTCAAAATGAGAATGCGGAAGCCGAAATGGTTTGGGTGCTAGGGCAGAAGCTTGAAATTTCTCCCGAGCTATAAGGAAATCTACCTTTCATTGCGGAAGAAAATTTAAATTTGGCATATCAGTAAAAATATCATACCAGATAACATAGATGTTGAAGGGTTTGGAAATATAAAAATAGGGGTCTTGGAAATGGATAAAGAGTGTAAGGGGGGCGGGGTCCCTCAAACTACAAAATTAATAGAAAAAAAAACTGACTTGATGAATAGTTTTGATTTTATAAGGATACGAAAAAAATGTAAAATTAAAAAACAACTAAATATTTAGTACAAAGGGAATCCATAGGGCTATTACATAGCTAAATATTGAAAGATAAGCTATCGACTATACAGGAGTGACATAATAATAAAAATAAACAACTGTTGGTGGCATAGCTTGGTGAACCATGATGCTCTTTGGGAAACCACGATGCTCATTTATTCCATATGTATTTCTATTAATTTATTATTTAATTGTATTATTTGATATTCATCTTAAATAAAAAATGAGGCAATCATATTATTTTAAACTAGAACAAGCTACTTTATGAGGAAAGACTTAAATACTGGTTCTAATATAACAACGGTAGGCCTTCTTTTTTACAGGTTGTCAAAACAAAAGTCAAATTATTTATTTGAAGGCTATAACTTGAAATTATAAGATCATAAAGCATATTCATATGAAACCAACTCTTTATATGACCTTAAGGTGGGTATGTGGGGTAAGTTATGAAAAGGTCAATATTTA
Source organism: Timema shepardi (assembly GCA_902151425.1). NCBI lineage: Eukaryota > Metazoa > Arthropoda > Insecta > Phasmatodea > Timematidae > Timema > Timema shepardi. Next base: position 625,941 of record CABFVX010000012.1, on the reverse strand, counting down.
CAATTTTTATAGGAAAACATTTTGTTGGTCAAAATAAATCAAATATTGCTTCAATACAAACATAGAGTTTAATTTTCTTCACACTCTAATATTTGTCATGTATGTCCTGGAATCTAATGACAATTTTTTCTCTTCATTTAAAATGTTTGTAATATAATGCCACAAGGCTGATGAAATATTCAACAACTGTTCTTGTCACCATATGTAGAAAATTAAACTATATTTCTACTGTAGCAATATTTGATTCTTGTCAAAAAATTGTTTTGCCATAAAAACTGCAAAAACACTAGCCCAACATCCTCACCTTAAGTAACTCGAAAGCCCATATCCGTCAGAACAAAAGCGGAAAACGTAGATGGCGCTAGCTACTGGGCAGGTTTTGCGGAAAAATCATACATTTGGAAATGTCAGATTTCTCGAGAAGAAGGGAAACTGTTATAGTAAAATTTTCAACATCTCTTCTAAGATAAAATTATCAATGTTTATTAGGTAATACATTTTCTTATTTTTTGTAATGCAGCCTGGCAGTCTTCTATTGAAAAATATCAAAATTATTGATAGTTGTTCACTGGTTAAAATTATAAAAGAGGTGTGTATACAAAAAGTATAATTTAATCAACATGCTTCCAATCTTGAACAAACCGTTTCCGAAAAGAAAATTGCAAAACAATAAAAAAAAATCATGAATATAACTGTTCTCTTGGCTCTGCATTTCCACACCCAATGAAAAGGGCCAATTGCCTTAACACGCACCACTATAGGCGCAGTTCACACACGGTCTTCCTTAGCAAAAAAATTGTTTAAGATGGGCAGCAGAATGTTTTCCTAAGCTATCCTTAAATGGACAACCTCACACTAACACAACATTCCCAGCATATATACTTCTCAGTATAAACATGTTATCATGAAAGGACAAAAGAATTGGACTAGGAATTAGAGAAATAATTCTAGAGAAAGTAAATAGAATTATTTTATTTATTATAAATTGGTAATAAACACTGAATATATTTCCTAACCAGAAGTCATTTTCTGTAGCAAGAAATTAAGCAGAGGTCATCCAACAGGACATACATTTGAAACAACAAAATAAACAATTAATATATTTAAACAATATAGCCAAGTAACAAAAAAAAACTTGAACCCACTACAAGATTCCAACAAACCAACTAAAATGAAAGTGAAGCAATAGATGAATCCTAAAAAGGAATATGATATTAACATATATTACACGCTAATAACTCGCATAGAGCATAGGAGCTCAAATTAACAATAGACTTATACAAAGACTCTTCAATAATATTAAAATTTGATTTGAGAAGAAGTATTTTAAAGCACCTTAGTCTTCTATGACAAAATGTTTCGGTGGTATTATTGATGTTACACCATATTCAGGTCTCATTTATGACAAAGATGATTATTAAGTCAAAAATTTAAAGGTCATCTATTTAAATATCTCAAAATTTTCACCTTTAACATAATATGTATTCAACAGAATATCAACTTTATCATAAATAGCACCTGAAGATGGTGTAACAGCAATAACAACACCGAAACATGTTGTCGTAGAAGACTAAGCTACTATAAAAAAAAAGAGATGGGAATAAAAATAAAGAAGTCCATAGATATACTCACAAACAAGGGCCCAGATGCTAAGATAATATTGCTCCACTTATTGAGACACAACAAATTTCAGCATTGCTAAGTGCAAGTCCATAGACTTTAATGCCCTGCTAACCATTCTGCGCAAAAGGCAACATCATGACAGTTCCCTTGTATAATATTGATTAAAAAACTAGTAATTATAAAGACAGAACCATTCCCCCAGAAATCAAATAAGAGTTGACACTATCCTAAAAGCTAAGGGCAATATATACACTAAAGTTACAGCACCAAGAATCAATGCTTAGCACGATTTAGAACACTGGCCTCTCGAGAATTGAAATGAGCTTACTTAACTCTAATAACTAAGTCTAATGTACTGAGTCGAGTCAATACCTTGAAAAATTATATAAAAACGCTATTATGCAAAATATTATAAAAATCATGTTTCTAGTAAATTATTAACACGTTGAAAGCGTGTACGTAAAACAAGAGGAATTATCTTATTATTAGTGAGCAAGCAAAATATAATAATTGAAATCTTAGCCTAATTCATAAGTTACATAAATTATATACATAAAAGAAGTGCCTCCAATTAAATAAAATATATGATCAGCATTTACATAGTTACAAAATGCGACATCCAATATATAAGTACAGCTTTGACCGTTCCTAATCAAACCATGTCGAAATCTCTTGAACTCGTCGGCGAGACTATTGATACCGACTTTGGCATGTACGGGGAGTAGTGACGTAGGTCGTGAACGTTTAGTTCTTGCAGCAGGTCCTCGTAGGTTGGTTGTTGAAGAATCAAGGTGGATTCACACTGACGGGAGAATGTGCCGTGTCATGTCGCTAGCACTCACACTCACGGGACTGAGCGCTAACTTTGTCGTGTTTCTAGCATTAACACTCACAGGATTGTGCGTCAACTTATTCTTGTTAATAGCATTCACACTCACAGGACTGTACGCCGACTTTGTCATGTTGCTAGCATTCACACTCACAGGATTGTGCACCGACTGTTTCTTGTTGTTAGCATTCACACTAACGGGACTGTGCACCGACTGTTTCTTGATGTTAGCATTCACACTAACGGGACTGTGCACCGACTGTTTCTTGATGTTAGCATTCACACTGACGGGACAATGCGCCGTGTCATGTCGCTAGCATTCACACTCACGGGACTGTACGCAGACTTTGTCATGTTGCTAGCATTCACACTCACAGGATTGTGCGCCGACTGTTTCTTGTTAGCATTCACACTCACAGGACTGTGCACCGACTGGTTCTTGATGTTAGCATTCACACTCACGGGACTGTGCGCCGACTGTTTCTTGATGTTAGCATTCACACTCACGGGACTGTGCGCCAACTTTGTCGTGTTTCTAGCATTCACACTCGCCGGATTGTGCGCCGACTGTTTCTTGTTGTTAGCATTCACACACACAGGACTGTGCGCCGACTTTGTCGTGTTTCTAGCATTCACACTCACAGGATTGTGCGCCGATTGTTTCTTGTTGTTAGCATTCACACTCGCAGGACTGTGCGCCGACTGTTTCTTGTTGTTAGCATTCACACTCACATGAATGTGTGCCGACTTTGTCATGTTGTTAGCATTCACACTCACAGGACTGTACGCTGACTTTGTCATGCTGCTAGCATTCACACTCACATGATTGTGCACCGACTGTTTCTTGTTGTTAGCATTCACGCTCACAGGACTGTGCGTCGACTGTTTCTGGTTAGAATTCACACACACACGACTGTGCGCCGACTTTGTCGTGTTTCTAGCATTCATACTCACAGGATTGTGCACCGACTGTTTCTTGTTGTTAGCATTCACACTCACAGGACTATGCGCCGACTTTGTCGTGTTTCTAGCCTTCACACTCACAGAATTGTGCGCCGACTGTTGCTTGTTGTTAGCATTCACACTCACAGGACTGTGCGCCAACTGTTGCTTGTTGTTAGCATTCACACTCTACAGGACTGTGCGCCGACTGTTTCTTGTTGTTAGCATTCACACTCACAGGACTGTGCGCCGACTGTTTCTTGTTGTTAGCATTCACGCTCACAGGACTGTGCGTCGACTGTTTATTGTTAGAATTCACACACACACGACTGTGCGCCGACTTTGTCGTGTTTCTAGCATTCACACTCACAGGATTGTGTACCGACTGTTTCTTGTTGTTAGCATTCACACTCACAGGACTGTGCGCCGACTGTTTCTTGATGTTAGCATTCACACTCACAGGACTGTTGCGCCGACTGTTTCTTGTTGTTAGCATTCACACTCACAGGACTGTGCGCCGACTGTTTCTTGTTGTTAGCATTCACACTCACAGGAATGTGCGCCGACTGTTGCTTGTTGTTAGCATTCACACTCGCAGGACTGTGCGCCGACTGTTTCTTGTTGTTAGAATTCACACACACAGGACTGTGCGCCGACTTTGTCGTGTTTATAGCATTCACACTCACAGGATTGTGCGCCGACTGTTGCTTGTTGTTAGCATTCACACGCACAGGACTGTGCGCCGACTGTTTCTTGTTGTTAGCATTCACACTCACAGGACTGTATGCTGACTGTTTCTTGTTGCTAGCATTCACACTCACAGGACTGTGCGCCGACTGTTTCTTGTTGTTAGCATTCACACTCACAGGACTGTGCACCGACTGTTGCTTGTTGTTAGCATTCACACTCGCAGGACTGTGCCCCGACTGTTTCTTGTTAGCATTCACACACACAGGACTGTGCGCTGACTTTGTCGTGTTTCTAGTATTCACACTAGCAGGACTGTGCGTTGTTTCTTGTTAGCATTCACACTCACAGGACTGTGCGCCCACTGCGACTACTATTCCATGACTGTTTTGGTCACCGTAATTTATTTTGACTTTGTATTTTTACACGATTATATTCAAAATATTTTCTTCATTGAGATTAATATAGTATTATTTTTGTTGCAAATTGTATGTTGGTACAAAATTTATAAAGTTTTCTTTAGCCATTACTATTGCTCACAATAGTTGATATGAAATGTTCTGCAGCCATTGTCAGATTGTAGATAAGAACCTTCGTGAAGGTTCGCACTTGTCGGAATAAGCCGAACTAGGAGAGACGAAACATGGTCAACCATGGTGCGCTTGATCTCAATTCTCACGGATAGAACTGTGCGCCTATTAGTTGGCCCGCAATCTTGCGAGAACACTTTTAAAGCGATCAAAGACGAAAAAGTTGAAGTACGGTCGGTGCATAGTCTTGTGAGTGTAAGTCAAAGAACGGTCTTACAAGTTTACTCATTTTGAAATGACCTGTTCGAGATTGTCTGCAGCACGACACAGCCGACGTACCCTCCTCTCAGTGTGATTTCAACTTAACTGTGCATTTATGTGGCCGTAGATTTAGAATATATATGATCATGATGGTGGATCAAGGAGGGGGAAATTAAGGAGAAGTAACATTGTAGCTTCCCGTACGTAAAGTGGAAGTAAAAAAATAACGTGATGCCTTTATCTCTGATTTCGAACAGCAGAAAGTATTGGGGAGCTTTACGCGGCTGCGCGGTGAGAGCATTCTTTCCTCGCCAGTGGTTGCCAAACTAGACACATCAGTCTTAAATTGAATGGGCCATTCTCTCAGATAATAAATAACACCACTTAGTTTTTTTTTGTGAGTTTAACGTTTCTTACATGTAAACAGAACGTCACTTACACAAGCTGAGATCATGGTAATACCTTCTTTCAGTAGTGGTTTATGGGAAGGATATTTATAGAATAGGATTTAAGGTATCAAACTCTTCTTGTACCTTTCAGCCCGTCACTACCTCTATCCATTACTTACTTTAATATACAACTTCTTTAAAGGTCATTCTAACCTCAAAATTTTATCGAATAATTTTAACAATTGTGTATATTTAAGTTATAAGCAGTGACTCAATGATTTCAAATAATTACAACTCACTGATTCTAGGAGGTAAAACTTGCTGTTTTGTGCTTTTTTGCGTACCATCGTTAAGGTTAAATAATTAATTGACGATGATTATTATTATCACCGCATCTTACTATCCGGTTGGGCTTAACGCAAGTAATTAGAGTCTGGGGCTGAAATTTAGAACAACAAACCAAATGAGGTGTACATAATAAATATTTATGATACTAATATTATTATCATTGATATTATAAATATTAGTATAGCTTATTAATATTAATATATCATTGAAATATTGATAATTTTTATATTATTATTATTAATATTATAAATATTTCATTCTGTACACCTCAAATGTCTAGTTATATTAAGTTTCAGCACCATACACTTACCTCTTTACATACAATATGACGTAAATATATAAAATATCAAGTTTGATCCCACCCATATAACTTATGAACAGTAATTATTTGAAACTATTGAATCACTACCTATAGCTTAGAGTTACAGATAAATGCTAAAATTATGCAACCTGATTCAGTGGCCCCACGGTCTATGGCGCTACTCTCACGGTAGACTAAAGTGCAAATAACGGGGATATAAAGGTTCGAATCTCTATTGGGTGTACTGAAAGTGATTTTTCTAAAATAGTTTTCCACTCTCTCTCTCTCTCCCCCCCTCTCTCCAAGCAAACGTTCTTCACTTACTTGAAATATAACCTTCCTTTTCTCTAAAACCATTAGCGTAGTTAGTACATAAGCGTATGACCCGAACGGTTAGTAAGACGCGATGCTAAAAAAAACTATTGTGCAATAAAATGTTGGTGGTTGAATTAACTTAATTATATTTTAGCACCATTTTCCCCCTAGATGTCTTGTCCTATCAAGGGGTCTCATCTCTTCAGGTTTCCCAAATAAAACTGTATGTACACACAAGTCCTGCCATCACTCATCACTCATAAGTATAAGTCATTCACGAGCTAAGTTTACCTGAATGACAGCTCGAAATGTTACTAGAAGTAATCCCTAATATATAACTACGCCAACAGCTGATATCTATCACTTTGGATGACTGTAATGAAAACAGATAGTAATATATTAATGTGATAGTTAACCACAGTAATTTAGGCTAATATTATTTATATATTTATTTAAGGTCGGACACAAAGTTTATATATAGTTTTATTCCCCTTAAAAAAAATATTAACATCACTTTCACAAAAACTTCTAACGAACATAGCCTCAAAATGGCGAATGACGAATTAAAATCATGTGATTGAACATAACGGTAAACAAGTTTTTTACAATGATGCGGTACACGCAGTTGATGAAAATACTTTATTCAGTTAAATATTTCAAAGTACGATAAAATAATCATAAAATCATGTATTGTATGTAAAAATATGACATCAATTTTCTCTTTTCCAAGTAAACACGATGCTTGTATTAAAAGGTATTGATGTATGCACTATAATACACACAATCAGTAACGTTTCAAAACGAAAATTAAGTACTTTTAATTATGTTTAAAATATTTTTTGGAGTTGGACAAAAATAAATTATTTAAAAAATGAAATAGTATGAGAAAACTTAAGTTTACGTTATTTTAAATGTAATATATAACAGGTAATTAAAGATCTTTGTATTTATGCCAAAACTGTGATCTTTTACAAGTGTTGGCAACCCAAAACCTAAACATATGATTTTCGAACTGTCATCCAGGTAAAAACCTATCGTGAATGGAATATACAACATGACCTCCTCCCCTCAACCTGCGGTCCTTGATTATTCTTAATATGTCTGGTGATGTAAAGCTATTCATTATGTAATTTTTTTTTATCTCCAAATATGGAGCTAGACAACCATTTTTCTCTCAGATATTACCTATAAGAATATATTAATAAAATCAATACAACCCACCTCGATGACCACGTTTTCTAAGGTGCTATTACTACAATAAGCTAGACTGTTGATGAAGAATAGATGGGAGTTTGATCCTGGTTGGCTGTACTGAGGTTGTTTTTCCCTTAAATGGTTTCCCTCACTCTCTCCACGCAAATGATGTTACACTTCATCTAAATTCAATCATCCTCATTTCCAACCCACTAGTGTAGTTAATACTTGAGCGTATAATTCGAATGGGTAGTGAGACATGGTGCTAAAAAAATTGATATAACTCCGATATTTAGGAAACGAAAGGTATATATTGTCCTAATGATATATCGTTGTGTATAGAAAGTGGATGTTTAATACTTTACACACTATATATATATATATATATTCACATATATATATATAAAGAACAACACCTATGACACTATGACACGTTTAAGAGGAAGGCAACCTTTGCAATTCCCGTGCGTGGACGGTTGCGAACCACCAAGGCGCTTAGATATTCCCCCATACAATGGTTTTTTATTTTATTATTTATCACCACGTCTTACTACCCATTTGGGCTATATTCTTATGTACTAGTTAAGTTATTTATTTAAGGTATTAGTAAGATTACATTTGGAGGAGGTGTTTTCACATGTGCCTTGAGGAAGAGTGAAAAACAATTTTGGAAAAACCACGCTCAGTACACTTGACCACGATACGAACCTCGATCTACTAGTTATTGACAGTCTAGTCTAATGCAAGATTACCACCCTTAGACCATGTGACCACCGAAACGGGCTTACATACAAAATTATTATGAGATTGACCTAATCTCAGTGGGATTTCTAGTTTGCCAATGTTTCCTCCATAGCAACAATATTATTCTATAGTGTTGAAATGTTAATTAAACTTGATAATTTAAATAAATGTTGTCTTGGTATTATTGGTGAAATCAAAATAAATGTATATTTATTATTTTATCTTAAAATAACACCTAATCTAGTTTAGAAAAAACTTTGCATATATATTTGAAATTAGAACTCAGTTTTGATATAGTAAGTTACTAAAGAAAACAATTATTTTCTTATAAAACCTATTTTATTCGAATTAAACTTTTTTATATACTATTTTAACTTTACATACTATTATTTCTAACACTCATGTATAGCTATTTTCCATGATTTTATTTCTATAAATGTAGATAAATTAAGAAAAATTACACCCGAACAGATATATGAATCCTGGTTATTTGGATTTACATACAAACCAAGATACCACCTGAGCTATTAGGTATATCATCTTTACAAATGTGTTAGTATTAAAATCTTTGTCCGGATGTAATTTTTCTGAATGTTTGTATTTATGAGTAAAACTCATACACGTAAAAAAAAACGTTTGTTTTCTACCATTCTGATATTTTTACAATCATACAATGTTTATTAAGTACTTTATACATCAATGTAATTAATAACTTAATTGTTATTACTGACGATGAATACATTCTTACTCTTCCAATCTCAAAATTCTGATAGGGACAGGAAATAATGTATTTAAAAATATCGGTATATTGGGCACGCACTTTCTAAAAGGTTTGCAAGCCTTGGCTTATGCATACAAACTTTATCATAACATAATGTTTTCTTGACTATGGTTGCCAGTGGCGTTCAAAATGCTTTCAAGGCAAGGAAATCTTGTTAAAACTGTAGCGATGATATGATGGGTTAAGTAACTACGCTATTATACTTGTTAACTATGGTTAAAACCACACGTCCATCAAGGACTCTGCCATAAAATATGAGTGAAGAATGACCCTGATTATGGGGTGACCCCTAGATAGCTCAGTGGTTAGCTCATTGGTGCACTAATCTAAAAGGTCCCGGGCTCATTTTCCTTGCCCAGGTGTTCTTTTTAAATTTAAAGAATATTATATATAGATGTGGCTTTAGTCGTAATTAACAAATATAATAGCTTGTCAATATAATCCACCATGATATGCGCAATCGTTCAGCTATAATTGTACTATTGGCAGCATAAAGCCAACTTCTAAGTCTATGGTAGCTGTGTTATCTAGTATCTCGTGATCTTAATTGATAACACATTAGTAGCCGTAGATTTCCGCACGTCTATCACAGACTATGCCTTAAGATATTAGTGAAGAATGACCCTGGGCATGGGACGATTCCTGAATAACTCTGTGGCAAGAGTTTTGGCATACTAAGCCAAAAGGTTCCGGGTTTGATTCCCTTGACCAGGCATCATTTTTAAATTTAAAGATTATGTCCCTCTGGTCCTCATTTGACCAATGATTGATAGGTTACACTCTACACTCATCATATTTAAATGTATTTGCGTGGATATCTGGACCAATGAGTGTTCTATTGAGAGATGATAACAGTTGACAGATTCACTGTTTCTGATTATCCTGGAAACAAGACCCACCACTCCGCCAAGGGTGGTCCACGATGTATGATATTAGATGACCGTTGAGATACCTTTAAACTCTGTTTTGGAAGAGACCCGCGCCAGGTCAATCATCATACCCATCATCAAGCAGATGATTGTCTAATGACAAACGCTGTTAATTACTAAGATAGGACCACGCCCACTCTTTTTTACCCTCTGCCTTTACAATCTTAAACTTATTCAACGTGGAGTCTGTGGTGATGGCGCGTTGATTGGGATAGCTACATGCGCTTACTTTAGGAGCCTTTAACAACCTTATCGGGTGGATCAGCTTAGCGCCTGCCTGTTCGAATGGCGTGTTTTACTATGAGCTAGTAGAGTCAAGACTTGAGGAAGGTAGTGGCGTGTCGTAAAGTGTTTACAGGGTGAGCAGTGTGTCTGAAGACTGTAACTGTTATATGTTCCAACTCACTCAGCCCCCATTTGACCAATTATACATAAGGTCAGAACCATATACCTCAGATGGGAAATGGATTTCAGGTGGTACCTGGTAAACGAATGTTTCACTGAGTGTTGAGAACGTTACAAGTAGAGCCTTAACATGCTCTGTACTTTAGCAACATTCCACGACATGCCACTATTTCAAACCTCTCTCTAGGAGGAAGTGTGTTATTGGATATCTTCTCATTCCACTTTCTTATAACCATCCAGTTAGGATAAATTGTTAATAACCCCTTGCCCTTAACTTGCTGATTATAAAAACAGTATAGTTAGGAAATGAGCAGAAAATATTTAATAAACGTAGCGACGTTCTGTTTTAATTTGACCATTTGACATTTCATCTGTATGTATGACCAAATAATGGTTCTATAACACTATCAATCGATAACTTTCAAATTCATCAACAAATTTCAATGAAGTTTGAAAAGGACGTTATCTAAGCCTAGGCCGAACAATGTTTGTACATAGTTTTTTGATCTGGATATATTCATTTCAATATGATGATCACCCAAAATATTTTTTATTTAATAGCTCATCCAAAGTGATTTGAATTTAAGATAATAAGCAATCGATCAAGTACTTAGTGTGTATTGTTTAAATTCTAACACATATTTTGAGAGAATGATGCCTTAAGCCACGTGTAAAAAGGTTATTAATCATGAATAATATGTAATTTACTATTGAATATAGTATTAATTTGATTGCTGTGTACATTGATTACCAAGAAAAATTATCAACTTCAGATCCAAAGATAAATAATAAGATATATTCAAACTTGAAATCCAAAGATAGATGTTAAAACTGCAGTAAATATAAGAACATTACATAATTCCTAAGGATGCTCTGTAAGAAGAGCAGTGGGAAGCATTACAGACGTTTAGAAAACCCAGATTATTTAGGAAGTGGTTTGATATTTTTAATATTATATTTTGAAAACTTAAAAATGACACCTGGACATGGGAATCGAACCCGGGACCCATGACTTAAAACGTCAGGGTTCGATTACCGTGTCTAGGTGTCATTTATAAATTTTCAGAATACGATATCTAGATGGAGTAATCCTCACTAAAAGCATAAATAATAGCTTTGGCTATTTGATTTTTAATATTGATCTCACCAAAATATAGGATAAAACTCTGATCAGTCAAAAAGTTTCAAATGATTCAAAAATGTGTGCCAACTTACACACAGCCATGTAAAACAATCCCACATTATTTTTAAGTTTTCCATTATGACCATATAAACATATAATTTTATTTAATAGAGGAAGAATAGAATAATTTTTCAAACATTTTATTTTCATATCAGAAGTACACATTTTCGCTTGATGAATTGTTGACTTTTTTAAACTTCAACAATTTTTTTTAAACTTTTTAATCAGCCATAAACCTGAATACAATTTTTACAAATATCTTGTTTAGAAATATAATTATTTAAATAATGCGGTATTTCTAAACGTCTGCTCTACCATGTTAAACCCTTAAGATGTTTTTTTAAATGAAGATAGCATGTTCTACTGTCCAAGTAACTACTAGTTACAAAAAATATAACCCTACTTACATTTTGAAAAAGAATTCTCCTATTGTTTTACTTCTCTCTCGATGTTTTGGGGACGCTACATCACGATCCAATCCTTTAATCTCCCGGCGAGGTGTGCTTGTGGTGAAATGAAAGCGGGGGGAGAGGGAGAGAGCGGAAGATAGAGTGGATGCACAGTAATTACAGGGCTAAGAGGTGTTGATACCGCTGACTAGTTTGGCTTACATGACTGTCACTCGCCGCTGGTCAGTCGCTACGGTCTGAAAGGGGGAGAAGGGTTGCGGGGAGGTAGTATTGAGAACAGAGGGGGGTGGTTCATTAAACAGTGGTGATAGGAGCTTTTTTTTTTTACGTCGATGACATGACATGAAGTGTATATATTTAAGAAGATAAAACATTTAATAGATTTGCTCTGGGACTCCGTTAGGAATTAAATTACCACTAATTATCTCTCATGATCTATGATTGTCGACATATGTGCATATACGCCATGAAAGTCTTCTTTTTAGGGATATAAATAGAATTGAGTGAATCCTTGAACATATATTATCAATATAAATAAGTGTGTACTTTTAATTGATACCAATATTACTATTAAGTTTTTAATTAGAATTGTCCGAAACTTTAGTTCAGACTGTAGTGAATTTGCTTACATAGCTCGGGACCAGTGATCGATACTTAGAATGTCTAAAAAAAAATATATTTAAGATTAAGTTTCCCCTTTCTCAGTTGTGATTAAACGACCGGGAAAATTGATTTTATGTTTTTAGAGTTAAATCATGTGCTGCTATAATCAATGGGTACATAAAGTTCACGCTAAATAGACAAAGTAATAAGCGGTAGTTTCTGACAGCTAGGAAAATCTACCATATATCATTTCACCAAACCATTATGATCTGCAAGAACGTATGTTGATGTGTTGTTGTTACTTTTGGTACTCAGAACACTCGTACAAATAAACAATTTGTTTTGAATTATTAACAGTTTTTACATTATTTAAACAATAACTTATGAAAATAACCGTTAGGATGTTTATACTTTTTGGAATTTTATCAATGTTTCACTTTAAAAATACTTTTCAAACTAGTGTCTTAAAATGCGGCGTGTTTTTCTGAAATAAAGCTGGTAAGCCAAAGGCCGTTTATGACGTCATACAAACTGTCAAGACGGCTTTGTTCTTTCACTGTTTATAAAATATAATTTTTTTTTAAACTATTTCTTATGGTTCTCTAAGTTAAAAAAACATGTATTTATTTTTGTGGACAGTGGCCAGTTATAACAAGATACCAGTGTGACTATAGTACTTTTTAATTAATTATCCAGGTGACCTGGTGGTCTATGGGTAAGGTGTTGGACTTCTGTGCTGGGTTCCGGAGTTCAATCCACTGTCCCGGCACAGATTTATCTGATTGCCAAACCCTTCCTTCACCTCTGACAAGACGTGTATTAATCACAAATTGTGAATGTGGGGGAATTCCATGGCCTCCACCGTGGTTCGGATCCCACGTTAAACTGTAGGTCCTCCATTTCATCTCACAATTACCCTACCACTACACATTAGCGTAAGTGCGAATAACCCGAACGGTAGTAAGACGCTGTGCTAATAATAATAATTTAATGTTGCCACTACCATTAAACGTAGAACACAAGTTTTATTAATATATTTTAGTTTGTTTGCGATAAATAACCTTCTGATAGTTGTGAGATATCAACCTTACAACTATGAATACCCTATAGTTTATATTTAGTGTTTTAATATAGTGAGTCAGCTCAGAAATTAACCGTTAAATATCTCAAATAAATAAAATACAAATCCACAAACATCTTATTCAACACTAGTATGAAGGTGTTGTACTTATTTGAATGACTTATTTTTTATATATATATATATATATATATATATATATAAAGTTTGAGGGACCAAATATATTTGATAAGTAGAAACACCGAACGTTTATCAAGTTTTTTTTTTCATGAGCCCTTACTTAAAACATTAAAATGGACATCAAAACATATTCAAAGTTCGTAATGACATATTTAAATTAATAATAATCTACACCCAATAAATAAAAATATAGTTAAATCATTCTTGTTGAAATTAACTACATGAACTTTTAAAAGTGGCCTATGTTAATTTTTGTTGATTTAAATTTGAATGAACAATAACAGCATATCGATAACCAAAATTTTGCCTCAGTAATGTATTTACCACATCCAAATAATATTGGTTAAAGAATTGTTTGGATGAGCTTTTATAAACGGCCATATAAGGCGAATATTGAAATATTTAAAAGAAAAAAAAAAGTTTATGTGAACTGAATGATATATTTTTCAAATTATCTTTGATTTGTTCAATAAAAAACTATCTAGATCCATCATTTTCTATTTTTTGCACCATATCACTAGATTTAAAGTTGATTTTTTCCAAACAGTTCTAACCTAAATGAAATACTTTAATTACCAACTTAATTTTGTCGAGATTCCACTTTTTTTTTACTTAACGAAATGCAATTGTATATTTATTAAAGTATATATTAATAAGTCATCTAGTTTGACTTTAAAGCTAGTTTGGTAGATCTCCTGTAAACGTAGACTCTGCATCAGCTAACTGTTCCCTGCCTCACACAAATATACACACACACGCACGAGGGTTGATATCCCCCCCTTGCACCCCCTCACCTGTCAGTCCACCCCCTGGTGATGAGCTGAGCTCGGGGAGTCTTGCCTGCCTGGTTTTCAATTCCACCCCCTCACACCCGTCCCTCCACCCCGTCCCTTTCTCCTCCCAGCATCCCATGGTCCCGCCGGGAATACTGATGAGATGTGTTTTTGGGAAGCGGCGCCTTGCTTGTTGCTACATGAGGGAGAAAGGAGGAGCGTTTGGATTACAACTGTACGCGTTAATGCTGACGTGAAGTTGTACATGGGAAGAGGGGGAGGATTCTCTCTTAGCTGATAATATGTCAGTATGAAGATGGTATCTGCGAGAAATTTTCGTGATATTAAATTATATTATTTTAAAGGAAGACGGTGGGATTAAAATTACTCGCGTCCGATACCTTAACTGAGTCGGTAGCGTGTCTGCCTAGTGAGTTAAGGGTCCCAGGTTCGATTCATGGATTGTCCTAAGAAATAGCCTTTGCTGAAATGTGGGTTCCTCCGCATTCACAGTCATGAATTAACCATGGCCGGAAGGCTGGATGTTGTAGGCTATCTGATCAAGATTTGTAATTAAAATTTTCTTAAAAAAATACTTTAGTTAAAAATACTTCTGATTTAAAATGGGTTAAAAATATTTGAACGATTTAGTTTGGAATTAATATATAAATAGCGTTTATTGTGATTAAGAGGATGATATGTTTGTTTTCATATGTAACACTTAAGTGTAGTTCAATGAAAACCAATTTTCCAATATAAATTTGTGGGATTGTGTCGTATAATTTATTAGGCTATTGTTTATTATTATTTAAATTATTGCACTGTGTATTACTACCCGTTCGGGTTATCTGCTTAAGTACTAATTACGTTAAAGGGTTAAGAATTTAGAAGGTTGAATCTAAAGGAAGTGAACCCGCATTTGCGGAGAGAGAGAGAGCTTGAAAATCCATTTAGGAAAAACTACCCCCCGGTTCACCCAACCAAGATTCAAACCTTGATATCCCCATCCTCGGCAATCTAGCTCAACACAAAACAAGCGCGTTAGCTAACTACGCCACCGAGGCGGGTGATTTAATAGGTAAAGTAGCGAGAAAGTTTATGCGCTGCATAATATATTTTATTTTTTTCTATTGCGTCTTACAACTCGTATGGGGGGCTAGCCACATTTTACAACGTTAATAGGGTAGGGATGAGAAAGGTATAAAGCTTAAAGGAAATGTTCACGCAATTGTTTGGAGATAGAGAGGGAGACTATTTAAGACAAACATACGACTAGCAGTCTATACTAGACCAGCAATCGAATCTAAACCTCCCCGCAAAAGATAGACATAATCAGATGAGCCTGACATTTAGTCCACGTATGGGTAGGTACATTAGTAAATATCCATTTAAAGACATGAAAGTGGTTGGCTCCATTATGGTTATTTACTATCTTTGTGTCAAAACCTAATATATGTCGGAACAACTCGTCCATAAGTGGGCAATAATCCGGACAGTTGACAACCGTTATAGGCGTCCTTCTTTCTTTGCTTATCTGGCAAGTGATAGGAATTACAAAAGCGCATTTGTTTTTGTTCCCGTGGATATGGCTTTATAGTCAAGGTAGGATAGTAGGAGAAGGTGAGTTAAGACTCATATTCATACAGTTTTAGTAGGTGTGTATGAGATTCAAACATCTCGATCACATCTCAAAAGATAAAAACGAATCTAATAAATTCAAGAGGTTTAAAAATAATGAAAAATAAAATTACTGCTAAACTAAATTTGCCATTATTCATAGTAAATAATAATAATGTAAAATAAGAAAATATTCCGCACTTTTACCCCCCAAAAAACAGACTTCTTTAAGACATGTTTTGGTAATAAATATTGTTTTCGATATCAAACGTTGAGATTAAAAATTGTTACAATACAAAATCAGATTATACATGGTTTACTTTGTAGCTGTCACTATTTCACTGATTTAATTTAAAATTTTTGAGGGAGACCTGGCGGTCTTTGGGTAAGGTGTCATCAGACTTCTTAAATGGGGGTCCGGGGTTTAATCCTCGGTTCCGGCACAGATTTATCTGATTGCAAAACCCCTCTTTCATCTCTGACAAGAAGTGTATTAATCACAACTTGTGAATGTATGGAATGCCAGGCCTCCGCCGTGGTTCGGATCCTACGTTAAACTGAAGGTCCTCCATTTCATCTCACAATCACCCTACCATTACACATTAGCGAAAGTGTGTACAACCCGAACGGGTAGTAAGACGTGGTGATAATAATAATAATATGTTTGAGTTATATATTTAGTGTTTAAATTAACTATAATACAATCTGAAACTAGCGCTAGCCCAAATGTCAAAAGGAACGCATTTTGAAGGAAAGGAGGGAATTAATGTATGATAGAACACCTCCTTATATTTAGCTACGATTTGACTCCAGACCTTCTCACTGGCAAACCAAAATATACTAAGCTAATTAAGTGTATCAATAAGATACGTGGCACAATATTTAACTTTATAATTTAATAGTAAAAGTACAGTCTGATTTAGATAAGAAGGAAATTTTCTTTCTGTCATAAAAGTTACTTTTATTATTATTATTATTATTATTATTAGCTCTGCGTCTTACTACCCGTTCGGGTTATACGCACTTACGCTAATATATAATGGTAGGGTGATTGTGAGATGAAATGAAGGACCTACAGTTTAACGTGGAATCCGAACCACGGTGGAGGCCTGGCATTCCCCACATTCACAAGATGTCTTGTCAGAGATGAAGGAAGGGTTTGGTAATCAGATAAATCTGTGCCGGGACCGAGGATTGAACCCCGGCCGCCAGCACAGAAGTCTGACACCTTACCCCTGGACCACCAGGTCACCATAAAAGTTACTAAAACTGTTTTAACATGTTTATACGTAAGGTCCTTAAATACAAAACTATACATTATTATATATTTATAATAATAATAAAGTTAATATAATTAAGTTAATAAGTTATAATAAAGTTAAATGTTATAAAAAGTGACTACAAAAAAAAGTCTGTACGTACTTTTTATAAGCTTATTCCTTCCAGAACACAGCTACGGTAGAAACTATTAATTTATTTACAAGTAACGTACATACTATTTTTACCGATGTAGAACAATAAATAAGTCAGACGCCTTAGGGCAGTACGTAGCATGTATGTCCACTGAGTAGAAAGTTCCCACAATGACCTAAAAAAATATTACTGATGAAATGTTGATTTCACCTTTTACAGTGATGAATAAACAGCCAGGGTGCTGGGTCTTGTGTTTGTTATATATTTAAGTTAGTTTATAAGTCGTTTGTTGATGTAATCAGTCGGTTGAGAAAGAGCACGTTAAATACCTAAAATAATAATAGAGCTAACAATAACGATAAAGAAATACAACTAATAATTGATTCAGAAAGTTCAAGATGACTTTACATAAGTTTCGAGAGATAATTAAAAAACGATTGCTTATTTGAGATTGGAATAGCCCGTTCTTATAATAGTAAACCACCTCTGTGTTTGTTATTTTGAGGTTCTCGATCCCCAGTAAGCAAGTATATTTACTTCTGACTGGGAATTGAGTAATTTATTCCGACGAGCTGTCGACAAATATCTAAGCTGTCAAAATCTTGGATGGACGCAGCTACGTTTGGAGGCAAGTGCCAAGTTCTAACGAACCGGTAATCAGTTGCTGACAGGTGTTTTCGGGGATAAGGCATTTCAAGGAGTTGTCCGTCCCTGAAGAATATGGGAGCTTTCATATCTGCGTCCAACAAATGCAACTTTTCAGGTCTGAGCATAAAAAAAGTCTTAAATAATAAACTTTCGATTCTTTTTAGACACTTTGTATAGATTATCTTAAAATAGTTTTAAATTTTAAATTTGTTTAACTGTGTTTACGCAACAATACTGGAGATTTTTTGTTTATTTAATAGGACGAATTAACCACCCAAAGACCAAGACAATATTAAGGAAACAAGACTTAACCAAAACAAGTTTTCTTGTCAAATTTAGTTAAGTGGGTTGCTTCATTCTCGGTACATTACGTCCTAGGGTTGCAGATAGAGGATACGGCCTTCATATATTAAGGGTAGCTATGAATATATTGATTAAGCAGTCGTGGACCTCCAATAGGGGTGATACTTCAGGTCGGGGGCTGGCCGTTGATGTGATGAGCTCTCATCGTAAGAAAAACCAACACTCGATACGCTTACATCGTTTACCTGGTAGTATGCGCTCTATGATTGCCAAACATGGTCACTTACAATATACGACGAAAATAAATTAGGGTGTTAGATAACAAGGAAGAAATTTGGTCCAAAAGTTATGAAGATAGTGGAGAATCAAGGAGGTTACACATTGATGAGTTTCATACCCTGTACTTATCACAATACAATATTAGGATAGCCAGATCTCTCAAATTACAGTGGGCAAGAACGACAGCAGGAATGGAAGAATCTACAACAATGTTCAGGGTATTGACTGGTAAACCCAATGGGAAGATACCATTGGGAAGACCTAGACGTAGATGGAAGAATAATATTAGAATGGACCTAAAAGAGATATGTTGTAATGAG
Source organism: Timema shepardi (assembly GCA_902151425.1). Lineage (NCBI taxonomy): Eukaryota > Metazoa > Arthropoda > Insecta > Phasmatodea > Timematidae > Timema > Timema shepardi. The sequence goes on along the minus strand of CABFVX010000012.1, from coordinate 606,856 downwards.
TGGACTGGATAAAACTAGCTCAAAAAGGGATAGGGGACGTATTTTTTTGTAAGTTTTGCAATAAACATTTGAGCTCCTAATGAAATTGAGTACGTAAGTAAACTCCCCACATCGATTGCTAGTAGTAGTCATGTTACCCAACAGTGTTAGTAAGAATAAATAGTCAAAATAGAACCAAAGCATCTTATAGTTAGCGGCCAGCCACTGACAGTTTCTAAAAATTAAAAAAAAATGTTTAGGTTATTTTAGTTTCGGAAAGTGGGTAATGGAACTAAAGATTAAAGTAAGTCGTAGTTAAATGGCAACTAACTATTACAACAATTATCATAATTAACATAAATGTAGTGTGTGAAAGTCAGTAGCTCAACTAAAGATAAAATAATATCATCATTACCCGACAAAAAAGTATTATAATTGGCACAGCTTTAGTTCATGAACGTAAGTAATTGAAGTAAACAACATTATTATACTTGAAAACAATATTATAATAGGCATACAAATTTTGTGCGGAGATCTGGAAATGAGCTGATTATTATCAAGGTTAATAGTTCGCTTGAATACAAGCAATTTTTTTTTTATCCAAACCTTTGGAATTAAACGGATTTTTAAGACTTCATTTGATTTACTTGCCTTTTTTATCTTTCAAGAAATTGATTTATTTTATTTTGAAAAATCTGTTTTTTTCGTGGATTTCAGGAATATAATTGATCATCAAGGTATCCCATTACTAGCCTACCACCATATCTTGTAGTATGAAAAAAAATGTGGACGTGAGGAACTAAACTGATTATCAAGATATAGCCTCAACTGATAAATAATTATTTTAATGTTGTAAGTTTGAAACACATTACTTTATGGAAGGGAAGTTTGGTCGCTGGAAAATACAGAAATAAGTAAAATAGAAGTATTTGAAATATGGTAATACAGATGAATGTTAACAATTAGGTGAACTATAGAGAACTAAATTATCAGATTCTATAAATAATAGGGAATGAAAGAATTTTGTTGAAAGACAGAAAAATGGGGGATATTTTGAGGCATAAAGCTTTGGTTAGTTTGTTAATGGAGTATGTAGTGGAAGGGAATTTTTTTTAAAGAAAGTCAAGGAGTAGAGCATGTGAAACAGATAATTGAGGATGTGGCCTATGATAAGTATGTTGGGATGGAGAGATTGGCACAGGATAAGACGAAATGTTGGATTGCATCAAACCAGTCAAGAGACTGATATCATGTAATAAAAAATCATTGCCTTAAATAATTAGTCCACCACCTCCAGTTTCGAGAAATATATAATTTTGTACTTTGCAAAATGGTTTTTTTGTGGATGTAAGGAATTAGATTGATTATCAAGACATCACATGGCTTGTTTCCCCATCATCACTTCTCTGAGATAAGAATTAGTCCAACAATTTTCTATGGATATTGATTCGAATGGGTCCTTTATGATTAGTTTTCCACTATTCACGTTGGTAACATTGGTCTGGCGAGTTCAATTATGCTCTGTGGCAGAACTTGCGCCGAGTCTGTCTCGTTGGGCACACTGGTTTGTAGACGTGGCTGTGACAATGAAGTGCCTTCTTGAGTGACACGGTTAATTTGAGACCAGAGTGAGAAGATGGAGAAGAGGTTGTAGAGGGAGTAGGTCCAGATGAGCGCCACCCACTGCCCATCTTTTACTCTCCTTGTCAGTGCTTCTCTCTCTCTCGTTTTAGCCTTACTACCCTGACTACTTCTTGTGACTTCGGGAGTGAGTGCTATCTAGTGAGTAACAAGGGTATATAAGTTAATTGGGTTGGTTTATTGATGCTAGATGATTTTACTTGTACATTGTAGTCACGACATTTCGAGTTGGATGGGAACAGACCCACGTAGAACCATCTAAACCTCGAGCTACATGGAAAAGACGGAGGAAATTTTGTTTTAAGTCCCTTAGTAACTCCATTTCACATTAAAAATCAAAGAAACCTTTTTATTTTATTTTATCATTTAACAAATTATTCCAAACAAACCTGAAATGGTAATTGCTTGAATTGAGCTATTTTAATTATATTTATTTTACATATATGTTATAATAATAATAATAATAATAATAATAATAGTAATGAAAGTTTGACATATTATCTCAATTGGTAGAGAGTTCAATATTTGAATAAATTTAATGACAACTTTTTATCTTCATTTAAAATGCTTATTATCTAATGCCACTATTCTCATGACAGATCTTCAACAACGGTTTATATCACCACGTGAAAAAAACTAAATCCTGTGCTTCTATTGGAACAATATTTTATTTATTTTGGAAAAAAAAATGTTTAAACCTGTAAAAACACTGCCCTTAGCTTGCGTTCCCTACATCCCCACATTAATCTTCCCTCTAATAAGGGAGTCTCCCCAGCGACATAGCTCACTCTTATTCCCTGACTTTAGTCCCGACGTGGTATGTTTAATTATCCGGCGACTACATGGGGAAACAATCCTTGTAACGGTGACGCTATGTCTCTCTGTAATTATGTTCTCCTGATACTGCCGGTTTAATTGACGCTTGTTTCTCTCTCCCTTTTGCTGCTGAGTATTGACTGAGAGAGACATCCATCCCTCCTTCACCCTCCCTTACTCCTAGTACCAACCCCTTATTAACAAGGCACGTCGTTGAGAGGATTGGATTCGTCCCCCCCGAAATGTTGGGGAACATTTTGGTTTGTCGAGAATGTAAAACGCGCGCCTTATTAACACAAACTTGCACTGGTGAGCATGCAGACAAAAAATCCTGTTTCAACTGGTGTGGTTGTTACTTTTCTCTTAGTTTCTTTTAGCGCACCACGTATTACTAACCGACCGGGGTATCCATATATTTTCACTAGTGTGGAAGGAATAAGGCAGATAACATATTTACAAGAAATACACTTGAGTTTACATGGATGGAGAGTGGAAACCATTTATGAAAAAAAATCCCCAGTACATTCGGTCAGGAATATAACCCTAAAATTTGTCACAGGCGAGCCAAACAAGACGAGATTTACGCCCTTGTTCCACTTTACTAAAAATTAGATTCACTCACATATTAAAAAGTATATTATTAAAAAAATCATCAAATCCAATTATGAAGTTCGTTCAACTCAAGGAGTATTACCGACTTTATTGGGGTTGAGGTTGGTTTGGGGGAAATGCACCAATATACAAACGGACCTTGTTTAAATCATTATCAGGATTATAACCCCGACCTCTTAGGTCAAGGGACACTTGTACAGTACGAGTCTAATGCCTTAGATCACAGGGATTATGGCGTGTGTTGATGGCTAAATAGTAAGAGTGCTATACAAGCTTGGAAAATTCTAGTTAGTTCTTATCATCGTGTCTTACTACCTGTTCAGGTTACACAGATATTGGATAATTACTCTAATGAGATAAGAATGAGGAAGGAGGTATTTTGGATTAATTAAATCCACACTTGCGTGGAAGAAGAGTGGGAAACCATTTAGTAAAAATCAACCCTCAATAGTCCCGACCAGAATTCGAACCTTGATCTCCCCGCCTTCATCAAGCCAGTCTAACACTAGTGACGCCTTAGATCATTCGACCATTGAAGAGGGTGCTTCTGCTTTGATTTTGGGCAGTAGTGACTAATACATTCTAGAACAATTTTTTTTTGTATACGGGGTTGTCTTGTTTTCAATTCGATATTTAGATTAAGGGCTGAGTATGTAATATAACGCTCGTACTATATAATGTAGGATTATGTATTTAAATACATTGTTTAAACAATTCTTTCAAACATATTTAACTGAAAACGCTAACAAAGTTGTATGATATGTAACAGAAACATCAGACAGTCAATTTATTAAGCTACTAACCGTAGCACAACTTCCTTCTGAGGGGAAGTAAAACCGTCGGTCCTGTGTCGATTGTGTCATGTAAAATAACCCTGGAAGGTATATAAAAATATCTTTCCAAGCTCAATCGATAGGCTCTTTCAAGCACTCTCATAGAAATTCTCGTGGGCTGATATAATCAATCGGTTCAGAAAGTGCACGTTAAAAACTTCAAATAAATAATTTATAATAGATTGTAATATTGTAGATGTGTTTTCATGTTTTTATACACCAATAAATGGGTTGGTCGCTTTTAAAGTATGGTACCTTATTTGACAATTTTTTTGTATGAAAAATATAATTTGTTTTTGTCAATTTTGCCTTTAAAGTTATTTCCTATTTCAATTGTACTTCTATAAACCAAATCTTTTTATTAGGGTTTCATGTACACTTTTTAAATAACAAATATTTGTTTCATTTTTCTTTTAAAAAAAATCATTATGTTTACGTGATATATATTTATTTGTTGAAAAGCGTTCACTTAAGACCCTTCTAAAGGGAGTGGGATGAATATTTAAGCCAAAATTTACCAGACCTAATTATAATTTTCTCGGGCCCGAATTAATCCTTTTGAGGCCTCTGTGCCAAGTAAAGCTTGCGGCCCTTAGAAGTTAGTTCCCCAATGAATTATTATGAATCTTTCATAATATACATCAAATATCGATAATTTTATTTAGAGATAAACTTTTTTTTTACAAACGTTAAGCAATCATATTGAGTAACGTGAGTTGAGATGAGTATCATATTAATAATTAAAACTGTAGTAACTCTTAAACTATATGCTCTTTTATATATTGAGTGGATTATAGTATTGTAAATTAATAGCTAATAATATAATAATACTGGACATTATATAATAGTATAAACTATTTCAGTGTATTTACATTTTATGTAATAAGTCGTCTGCAAATAAAATAGTAATAGTATTAGTAGGCTATAGTAAAAAGTATTTTACTATTAAAAACTTTTTTTTTTGCGTTTTTCTCAAATCGCATTTAGTTAATCCTTCAATACTTATAATTGTATTATTTTACCTCAGAAATTGTTGTCAATAGAATATCAAAGTTTATTTTTCTGTCAAATGTCAACGGTACTATCTGTAGATATGTAATATTTCTAGTTTACCAAAAGTAAAGGTTACGTTAATTTATTAGCACGCGCTGTTGAACTCCATATAATACCAGGCTACCAGCGCCCCTAGCGGCTCATATCGAGTACAATACATTAACAGACAGGGATTCTATTAGAGAATTTCTAAATTAGCTTAGGATAAATTTTACGAAACAATATTGAAGTATAATACTACCACAAAATAAATATGGCAAGTCAATGTGATTTATTTGCCAGGCGGGTGGTGGAATCATTGTGCGTGGCACATTTGGCACATGCCTTAATCTGAACCTGATTGTTCTTACAAATGTCAAATTATGGGACCGTCTCTCAATAAACGACAGTTTCCGAATACAATGCTTGGTGTATGAACACATGAAAATAATCTATGACAGATCTATTATATACTAACTAAAACCATTCAACTGTAGGTTTGATTTTCTCTGTTTCTTCTGTTACATATTATTCAACTTTGTTTCAATGTTCTTTTTTAAGGTGAGGTTGAAACTTTAAGGAGTGGAGGTAGCAAGTTACAGTTTGTGGTTGTGAGGTCGAGGAAGGAAGAGTGGCTAAGGACGAGGGGAGTGAAGGGGGGACTTCTTGTAGAATGTGACCAGCCGGGTGGGCCCATCATATCACATGTCTCCTTCTTCGTCATGGTTACTCTCAGACACATCGAAGCGGGCACACGTCGTATTATCAATACACCCGGACAGACGTTTAGAGAATTATATCGATAGTTATCACGACAGGACGGAAGGAGAAGAAGTAAAATACATCGTCCTCGTTACTGTGATGACCTTCATCTTTTTCCTACTGATTTCTAAACCTCACTCCTCCCTTTTTTTTTTCTCCTACTACTAGGTGTATAAAAAACAACAACTGAGTGATGCCGGTTAACAAACTTGGAGCCGTAGCATATAACATCGGTTCTACTTACAAAAAGGTTTATACTAAAGTTTACTTTATTCAAATTGTAATTTGGATATAAAATTATTTTTAGTTTGTTACAAAAATAAGATTTTTTCATTTGTTTATCAATTTATTAATCAGCACATTACTTATTAAATAACTTAAATCTAGAACAGACACAACATTTAGCCCCCACCAGTTAATTCTTCACTGTTAAAGAGGAAACTCAAATTTCAACAACGATATATTTTTTGGTCATGCCGGGAATCGATCCTGGGACCCTTAACTCAGTAGACATATATGCTGCTGACTGAGCTTAGATGTCGAAAAAGTAAAGTGATTTTTTCTTATTCAATGGAATTGTTTGAAACCTAAGTTAAGACAGCCATATTATTAATTTTATGGAAAATTTCTCAAAATATTAATATAACAGGCCTACTTTTCTCATTGTTACAATAGTTCTACATAACTTAGTTTTTCTTTTAAATTATACACAAAAATATAGCTTAGAAATTAATGTATAGATCGACCCGACCTATATTGATAGGGCCTATTTGTAGAGATGATTCCAATATTCACAACAATAAGATTTTGGGTTGATTAATTAATCTTTATCTTTATACCGTCTAAATTTGTCAAAATAGTAGAATTATTTTTTATTTAACTATTCTTATCAAATTGTAAATTAGGGGCCTTAATTTATTTGATAAAAATAAGTTTCATCGACAGTATAAGGAATATAAAAATTAATATAGCCTAATAAATTATTTATTTTACATTAATAAATTAGTTATTGTCCTATATATAAATAACAATAGTATATGACATAAGGACAAGCCTGAAAATTGTGATAGGTCTACACAATTTAGCGAGTCTTTGAGACATACAATTTTGATATCTATTTTAAAATGAAGTATTACTACCACGTATCAATTAGAACAGACCAGCATCATCGGTGTTCGCATGGTCAAATGCGTCACTCTTGTGTTATACTAAGCTGCCGATTACAGTTAGATTGGGGTTTGAATCCTGGCTTGGTGTACTGAGTGTGGCTTATGAGCAGTTTTAAGATCTATTAAATTGACACCTGATTTTAAAGAAATGATGCAAGATATTAAATAACCATATTAATTTCATTATGTTCGGTTTTATTGGAGAATTAAATATTTCTACGTAATTTTACTATCTTACCTTTTTATTAAGTATTATGTAGAACGAATATTCTTTTTAATAATAAATATCGGTAACCAAATGGTCTAGGCCTAAGGCGTCACTATCAAGTTAGAATGGCCTGATGAAATTGGGAAGATAGGAGTTCGAATCCCAGTCGGGTCTACTGATTACGGTTTTTCCTAAATGGCTTCCCACTCTCCTTCCACTCAAACGTGTGCAGATTAACTCTATAATACTAACCTGAAATGCAGTAAGACGTGGTGAAAACAAAATAATAATGACGTATATTTTAATTGTCGATCAATTTTATATTTAAACCGGTGTGTTTTCTTTGCGAATGGATGTAAACTAATGTAATTCCAGAAACTTTTTTTGATAGGTCTTACCGTTTAGTCACAAGATACATCCAAAAAAGGTTCGCACCGACTTTAAAGTTGCTCCACTATTTTCAATTTTTTTCAGAGGTTAAATTTTTATTTTAACTTTTTGGAATTTTTACGTTGGTTACATGCTAGAAGATATAAGTTTGGCAAATTTCAAGTTTCTAGCTCATCTAGAAGTGGGTAAACATTAATAACAGTGAGTGAGTCGAGTCAGCTGTGAGGCTTTATAGTAGTATAATTCTCAATGAAGCTCGTCAGCCATAATATTTACCTAGGCTTGAGCTAGGATCTTATTTCCTCTTGATCTAAGGGAAAGATAGTGTGTCATCCGAATTCATCAGGACAGCAGGTTTCTCTTTCAAACAAGAAACTAGTAATTGGAGCGGTGGCTCGGTTACTAAAATGCTATCTGGTTTTCTATGGTAATTATCAAACCTTTATATGAGTTTAAAGATGTTGGTTCCATGTGTTATGATAGTCCTAATTGGATTCGAGTGTGTCTGCTCCAAGCTTCATAAGATGGGGGACTGAGATTTTATTTCTTGTTGAACGAGTTATTTTTTATTGGCGGTACATATCAGCCTCATTATAAACTATAGACCTTGATAGTGTATGAACGCAAACAAATATAATTAGCACTGTATTGAATCCAGAATTATGAATGAATATATTTATTATTATTTTTATGGAGTTGACCTTGCAGCTAATAAAGTGCTGAAAAAGCAAAGTCACCGAAATGACTCGTAAAATATTTTGACCTATTTTCCTGTGTGTGTAAAGTTTAAATCGATATAAAAAAACTAATTATACAACACAGATAAGCTAATTAAATAGTAAATCAAAATATATAATCACGCATTAATAATATTAGGTCCTATTGCTAGCATTAAAATAAATCAGAGTAAGCAATTCAAATTAAGCAAAACTAGAAAAAATATGTTTATTATTATCTCTTTGTATGTTTGATAAAAATTATATTTTTAGAAATAAATCTATGATAAAAATAGCTAGCTTATAAGATGATCCAGCTTCTTAGCCGAGTTGTTACCGTGGTAAATTTCTTAACTAAATAACCCTATCGTTCTTTCTCAGGAGCAAGATTCTGAAATAGTTAACCTTTTGTATGTGATCTTGTCTTTGTACCAAATTAATGCACTTCTTAGCTCTCTAGTTCACAGTGGCGGGGTGTGGAGTGATGCCAGGGTAAGCAGAACTAGTTCAAACTATACCTAAAATGACGGTGACCTGGCGGTCTAGGGGTAAGGTGTCAGAATTCTGTGCTGGCGGCCGGGGTTCAATCCTCGGTCCCGGCAAAGATTTATCTGATTACCAAACCCTTCCTTCACCTCTGACAAGACATCTTGGGAATGTGAGGAATGCCAGGCCTCCACCGTGGTTCGGATTCCACGTTAAACTGTAGGTCCTTCATTTCATCTCACAATCGCCCTACCATTACACATTAGCGTAAGTGCGTATAACCCGAACGGGTAGTAAGACGCGGTGCTAATAATAATAATAATAATAATAATAATAATAATATACCTAAAATGTGTTCTCATCAATTAACTCTAATTAGTTTCCAATAAAAACACATTTTCAGGTAGAGCAGAGCCTATTAATGATTGGTAAAGTTGGAGTCCTTGAGTGGGATAACATACCTTAAGTATAGTTTAAACTAGGGCTGGTTCGATAAGCCCTTTTGCAGATATTGCCAGTGACGATATTTTGTTGCTGATATCGTCGGTAGCTAATGGCAGTTTAGTTTTTTTTTTGAAATATTACATAGCTTAGTTAATTCAGCCAATAGAATCTATAGGGAGTATATAAAATATAAATCATTCACATCCAAAACGAAACTATTTAAATAGAAAGCCAAATGCTGTATGCATGCGTGGGCCTTGGGCCGTACTGAAAGATGTAGGTAATATTTAATATTAGGTTGGTATAAAACTTGTATCCATTAGAACTACGTTACTTGTAGCCATAATATGATGTATTTTTATTTTTATATAAATCCACTACAAATAAAATCATACTGGCCCACCTAATATTGTTTTTGATAGTGTTTAACTATGTTAATTGAGGAAATAGTCATCTATAATATATTTATCAAGTATTTCATAGTGAGAAATAAGCCTTAATGTAAATAAAATTGAATGGTTTATTTTGTTTAGAATGTTGGTCTTGATGTTTATTATAAAATACAATATTTAACACAGAATTAAAGAATTTGTGTTAACATGCAAGAGACTATTTAAATATTTTTGTTTGCAATATGAATTAAATTTTCATGACCTGAGAGTTTAAACTATATTTATAAATTTGGAATTATCGTCATAAAATATCTGCATGATAAAAAAACCGACCATCCTTGGCCGATTGTGACAATAGTGGTCGATAAATCGGATCAGTTATCGGCATCGGCCCAGCCTTAGTTTAAACCTGCTCTGCTTGCACTAATAAATTCCACGACATGAAATTGATAAGTAATTTTCGGGATGTAGGAAACACGAGTTAAAGGTAGTATTTCTGCAGTTTTTATTTAAAAAAATAGTTTTTTGGTAAGAATAAATAAAATATTGCTCCAGTAGAAGCACAGAGTTTAATTTTCTTCACGTGATGATATCAACAGTTGTTGAATATATGTCATAAGCATAGCAGAAACTTTTGAAATGTAGATAAAAATCTGTAATTAATTTCCAGGACAACCTTGACAGTTATTTAAGAACTTTTGATATAATCACGTGAAGAAAATCAGTCTATATATTTATTTAAGAGCAATAGTTTAGCCACAATAATGTTTTGCTGAAAATACTTAAAAAACAACTAGTCTTTCTCGCGTTCCCTACAACAGCACCTTGAGTATTTAATGCCAGTTACGCTAATATAGGTTAAGATAAATTCAAAGACGTTGGTTGATATTACACCTAGCTTGCTTCAGTGGACGAATGGTCTAAGGCGTCACTCCCGTGTTAGACTAGCGTTCTGATGACGGGGAGATCAGGGTTTGAAACCCGATCCTATATACTGAGGGTGATTTTTTCTAAATAGTTTACCATTATCCTTTCACGCAAATGCGAGTATATAATTATATAAAATGATGCCTTCGTTATCCCTACCCCATTAGAGTAATGATCATATATGCGTATTACCTGAAGAGATAGTAGGACACTGTGATAAACAAAATTTTACACTGTGTTTGTAAAGTTCTCGTCAGATACCACAAATTGATGTGAAGACCAATAAAATATAAATTGTTATATTTTAAACTTATTAAAGTGACCTCCTTACAATAAAGTACAGTAAAAACGTGGCAGAAAGGACATTTTAGAAAATACAAGTATTCTGAAAATTGAAAAATGACACCTCTACACGGAAATCAAACCTAGGACCTTTAGCTTATCACGCCACTGCTCTAACCACTAAGCTATCCAGGATTCAATTCACGTGTTTAGGTGTCATTTTTAAAATTTCCGAATATGATACATGTGTGGAGTGGAGCCTCACTAAATGCATACATAATATATTTGTTATTTGATTCTAAATACTAGTATATGTATTTGTGTTAAAAAAACTAATAGAATATTACACAGTGGTGTGTATTTTAGTGTTGCCAGGTCAAGCATAGTTAGTTTAAAATCAAACTTCATGTTTTTCCAACACTAAGCAAGGTATTCGTTGATCAAGTATCAACGGAAATATACTTTCACCTGAGGTGTGATGTATGTATGATTGGTAAAGTTGGTAACCATGAGGTAGAGAACGTATCATCACAGTCTCAGTTTTAACAACCTCTGACCCACTTCAGTGTTCACATGGTCTAAAGCGCTTCTCTCTTAGTTGACTAGACTATCAGTGACGAGAGGATTGAGGTTCTAATCTCGGTAGAATGTTTTAAGAGTGTTTTTTTCACCCTCTCTTTAAGCGATTGAGTGTATACTTCATCTAAATATAACCTTCATATTCTCTAAAACTATTAGTGTAACTAGTATATAAGTGTATATCTCGAACGGGTAATAAGACGTGGTGGTAAAAAAAACTCTGTCCATCCTGTCAACACTCCATGCAACGTACTAATAAATTACACTACTATTAAATTATTGATATTTATATAGGTATTGCTATTCTATTTTAAAGTTTGACAAATGTGGATTACATGATTTGACGTATGAATGTATCAAAGAAGTTCCCGTAGCTTTTTTAACTATCATACTACTGTTATTCCTTTCTCGTTCCTTCAGCAGTTGTCCCTACCACAGTGAAACAGCAAGGCGCAATCTCCGCTAACTCTCTAAAATCAATCGCCACCGGAGTGTTGGCCACTAACAGCTATAAGAAGCTGCCAGATCTACTTTCATGTATTCATTCGCTAAACCATATGTCGAGTTGTTGTCCCTTTTGGCAGTCAAAACTATCACAAACATCTATTTAGTTTTAATTATGTTGAATCTTTTTGTTGTTGTTGTTGTTGTTAAATCAACGTTTGTGGTTCACTTAAAAATGTCTTTATATACGAGAGTTTCTAAAAGGCTGCACGCACTTCACAAATTAATGCGGTGAATTAAAAGAAACAAAGGCCATTGATGATATCATACAAACGGTGTTCACTTGTTTTTATGCTCATCAGTTAACAAGAATTTAAAACTGTCTTAATTTAAAACTAATAATTTGTATGGATATTTCTATAAGTTATAAAAAAGCACTTTTGAAGAATATAGGAGAAAAAGGGGGAAAATTCATACTAAATAATTTTTCCGGGACAGTAAATTTTACATCTCAAACCCCATAGGGACCCGAGCCAATAATTTTCTAAATTATTTTAAATATGAAAATGACATATGTTAACCATAATCTAAAGTGCATTATAAAGGTTTCATGATTGTCTAACAGATGGAAGTACTAATTCAATTTCAGTTAGAATAGGATCTTCTCCCTTTTCCCTTATATCCTTCATCTATTTAATTTGGTGGCCAGTTATAAGAAGATAAAAGTTGCTGTATTTTTTTCCACAATCGTGAAAGAAAAAACATAGTAGTTTTATTAATATATTTTGTTCTTTCAATAAACTACGAGAAAAGCACATTAGATGCCTATAGTAGTCCCTTGTGAAGGATTTTTAGAAGTGTTTACTAAATCTTTTGATTGATAAAGTAGTACTACTAAGCAAATCATAATCGTGTCCCCTTAGGTTATAGAAACTTTAAAACAAAGGCGTAGAAATATAAGGATCTAGGGGGTCCGGATCCACCTGGAATTTGTTGGACTCCCCCTTATGGTGGGATGAAAGGCTACGCGATAAAAGGCAAGCATTTTTACAGTTTTTATGGCAAAACATTTTATTGTCTAAAATAAATAGAATATTGCTTCAGTAGAAACCTAGAGTTTAATTTTCTTCACGTGGTGATATCAACAGTTGTTAAATATCTGCCATCAACATAGTGGCATTAGATGATAAACTTTTTAAATGAAGAAAAAAGTTGACATTAAATTCCAGGGTGCCATTGACGGATATTAAAGAACTGTTAGTATCAAAATATGAAGACAAATAAACTCTGTCTCAACCGGAGAATTATTTATTTTTCTTGAAAAAATCTGTTGCCATAAAAACTGCCAAAAAACTTACGTTTCTCGCATAACTTAACATCTCACCTTAAAAAGAGGGTCCACAAATACATATAAAAACTTGATATTCAAGTTTTTTTACTCTTACTGCCATTTTAATTGTGCCATCAACCAAATATTAGTTAGTGAATATTCTAATATTCACCTTCAATATACACTTTGTAAAATTTCTTATTGTAAAATTAGCTGAGTCAACATTTCAAAACTGTTCTTCTTTTCTCGTACATTCATTTATGGTGTCCAATACCATAACTCAGTCGGTAGCGTGCCTGTCTACTTAGTTAAGGGTCCCATCTTAGATTCCCAGCATGACCGAAAATGTATCATTAATTAAAATATGAGGTTACCCTTTCATATTGATAAATTAACGGCTGTAAACTGAATGTTGTGCCTATCCTAGTCTTAAGTTAGATTACGATAGGACCATCAAACCAGCAGTGAAAAATATATGGCTTGGATAAAAACTGACCCAGGGCACAGGCTGGAAACTGCAATGGATATAGATTTATATGGTATTGGAAAACAAAGGACGTTTCTTGGAATTAGCTGAGCAAATATGGTCCGAGAAAATTAGGAAAATATTTTTGCTGTAACCTGTAAGATCTTACTTGAGGAATCACCTTAAGAAAAGAGAAACTTAAATCACAGAACTGTTAGAATTGGAGTTAGTAGATTATTTAGTTAGGTTTACTACCCTTCCTCCATTATCTCAACATACCTACTTACTCAAAAGCATTATTTGCCAACTATGGAAAGTTTGAAAGAAAGGGCAAGGTCATGGGGTTCGGACCACCCTAGAATTTGTTTAGCGGACCCTCACCGACCCCTAGAATTATTATTATTAGCACCGCGTCTTACTACCCGTTCGGGCTATACGCACTTACGCTAATGTGTAATGGTAGGGTGATTGTGAGATGAAATGAAGGACCTACAGTTTAACGTGGAATCCGAACCACGGTGGAGGCCTGGCATTCCCCACATTCACAAGATGTCTTGTCAGAGGTGAAGGAAGGGTTTGGTAATCAGATAAATCTTTGCCGGGACCGAGGATTGAACCCCAGCCGCCAGTATAGAGGTCTGACACCTTACCCCTAGACCGCCAGGTCACTGACCCCTAGAAAAATGAGATTTATATGGCCTTACTTTCAACCAATGTGCTTCTGTTAACCGTCGGTTACTGCCACTCCAGTGGTGAATCGACTATAGGTGTAGACGGGGCTGGCCGGAGCGTGAGTGACAGGGTGACAGTGAGGTTGATAAGGAAGGTTTTGGAATAGTGGAAGCTCTGTAATTATAATCATGTCACGTACACATGCATGTGCCCGGCCCCCTCATGTTTCCTATACTCCGAGGGACCCCTTCTGTGAAACCAGACCAAGGAGCGAACGGTCTTTCTTATTACAAGCGGGGAGTTGTTTTATTGTTTTTTCAAGTATGTGATGGTAACCTTGGTGACGGGCCTCCAAAACCATGGCTACTTTGACTTCTGATCAGGGAAGTTGACCTCGACTCTTAGCTCCTTGCGATGCCTATAAAAATGTAATATTTGTGTTTTGTTTGTAATAGCCTTGCGTGAATGGACAATACATATCTCTAATGATAATAGGGATTGACTAACGAGTGGTATTCTGCTCCGGCTAAAGTATAAAAATAGCGCGAATTTGCACCCAAGATACTCCCAAAGATACGCTTTATTACTTGTTCCATTCCCGTATTTACTAAACAAGGCGAAAACTGGTAGCAAGATTATGGTGACGTCATTACAAACGTCATTAATTGCGCTCTTTTTGATCAATCCATATGAATAATTTACTTTCAAAGTCAAGGATACTTTATTTTAAATATCTAATTAAAATTACAACAAATACAAAGATTAAGTATTTTGCTTGTAAACTAGCAATTAAATTAGAAGTAGCCTCTTTCTGGGTGCTTTAAAAAAACAATAATAATACATTATTTAGTATTTATTAATAATATTAGTTTAAAGAATAAGTTCCATTAATAAAATATCCATACAAACTTTAAAACTTATTTTAAAGCTGTACTAACTGCCATATTTAGTGACGAGATGCATTTGGATTTGGAGAAATACAAACCTCTTTGGATCTAGATAGACATTACACAGTTCGTGATTTGTTTGACGTTTTGTTTTTTAATAATGCCAGAAATGCCATTGCATTGTTTGAATGTAAAGTTTTAACAATAAAAGGTAAGTAATTGCTTTGTTACCTATTGTGCTCGACAAACGTATGTTATTTTAATTTCTTTATTATTAATTGGAGTACAGTTAACTAATTATTGTATTTTAAGCCATATTGATAATATGCCACTATTAAAATTTAATGAAGTGACAATCATGATTTTAATAGTTGTTCTCAAATTGAGCCTGCTTCTTTTAGAAATAGGGATTTGGGCACATCTTTCAAACTTGCGCTGGCGCAAATATTTGCTCCCGTTAGTGAATCCAGGCCCAGGTGGATATAAATTGTATACAAGAGAGAATTGTTGATTAAACTATGGACGAATCTATAAACAGATAATTACAACAAAAGTAATTTATTATCTTATAAAATAATGCATTAACAAACTGAAAAACAAAGCAATATTAAGGCACAAAGTAATATTTAATTTGTTTGTAACTATACGCAAGCACTTACACTGGAATACGAGTAAGTGTCAAATACTAAGTTTAAGTTCATCGAACTATATTCTTTCTGAAATTCTCTTTACAAAATCATGTAATTGAATATGATTATCATACAATTATTCGTTTTCTAGATTATATATGCAATTAATATGTCATAAATAAACTAATGTTATGTTTTTCCTTAATATTATTATATTTGAATTTGAATTTGTATGCACGAATCAAACATAAATTTTAAATTTACCATATTTGGGTGATTTTCCTTATACTTTAATCTATTTACAACCCTACAATAATATCATTAAATAAGCGTATAATCCTAAAAGGCAGTGGTAAAAGTATATAGGCTACATATCGTTTTAAATAACTTACCTTATTTAAACCCTGCCCTTAACTAACATAAAGAAAATATTAGAAGGGTTTTTAGATAAATACACAATAGATTTTATTCACTTTAAGTAGTCGGAGTACTACTATTTCTAATACTTATAACTTATTACTTCCCCTCCAATACCCTTCCTATGAAATCTAATCCTGGCCTTGGCTAACAGCACAACATTCTCCGAAGATCTGATGAAGTTCGTGGATACGGAATGAAGTTTAACGAATTGCGGATGGATATTTTATATTGACCATTATCACACAATTTCTAGCTATTAGATCTGTTATAAACAGAATACCTTGTAGATATTAGTGATTATAAAATGTATTTAGTTTTTAAAGCCAGAATAAATAGCATACAAATTCGTTTCTCAGAGGTGTTCATTAGGCGATTGCTTTTCTCTTGGTTGGGTAGTAGGAGGTATAAATAAAAAAATTATGAGCTTTATGTATAAGTAGTGAACTAATCTTTCTATTTTTATAGTTTTTATCAAATATTAATTTGTCGAAATAAATGTATGAACAAGTGTGTAAATGAATTGATATTGATTTTATCTACAAAATAAAATTATAGTATGTAATTTATTGAGAATTAATCCTTAAATTTCTTAGCAAAATGAAAAAAAAATGTTTTATTAGTTCATAAAAAAAAACTGTCTAACATCTTGAAGAAAGCTTTTTGAATGTTTATCCATATTCTGTTACAAATTCTTATTTTGTTGTTATTTTATATTTATATTGTCTAATTTGTAAGATAAAGCCCATATTTAATTAATATACCGTAATTTTTAAATATATTTTTACATTTAGCTGACATTAAAATTAAATCGAAAAACTCTTTAGTATTGTTTTCTCTGTTGGGCGTGTTGTTCTAGGTTTAGTTAATTTATAAGTTGTAAATTTATTTGAAAACAGGTTTACATAATACTGTACAATTACCTGCACTGGTGGCCGAATGGTCAAGGGTGTCACTCTCGTAATAGACTTGTTTTCTAGTTCTAACTCCAGTTAGGTTAGTGAGGCTGGTATTTCATAAATTGTTTCCCACTATCTCTATAAAATTTCAAGTACATCTTCCATCCATTCTACTTTCCTAGTCTTTACCCCACCGGGGGCAAATAATCATATAGCCTGAATGGGATAAAGGACACGGTGCACACACAACAAAAAGTAGACAAATCTTATGAAGATGTCTGACATAAAACTAAAATATTAATCCAGATATTTGATATAGTTTACTCAAACGACAAACTTCGTTCTAATAAAATAAAAATTGCCTAAAACTAAAATATTATTGACGATAGTTATTTGACATGTTTTACCCAAATGACAAACTTCGTTTTAATAAAGTAAATAAATGCTTAAAACTACAAAAATAATATCAATGAAGATATTAAATATGAATAACTCAAATGACAAGCTTCATTTTAATAAAATCCTGTATAAGACGGAAACATTAATTAAATATTTTATAACTTATGTTTCACTCAAACGACAAGCTTCATTTTAATAAAATCCTGTCTAAAACTGAAACATTAATTAAATATTTGATAACTTATGTTTTACTCAAACGATAAGCTTCGACTTGGAAAAATAAAATAAAAATCCTAAAATTTAAATATCAATGAAAATATTTGATATAGTTTATTAAAACGACAACACTTGGTTTTAATCAAATGCAATAAATGCCTGTTGAAAGATGACGGTAAGCGTTCAGGCTAGCTTGAAACATTCCATTCTACCTCGAACAAGCATGGCGGGTCTCTCTCCCTTTTCTCTTCACCCCACTGCCTCCCTCTACGCCCCTATCCAACCCCCTCAAGAGTTTCCAGCCCAGCTTCATACATGAACATGTGCTCCACTCTCCACCCCTCCAAATAGGGGTGGACGTGGAGAGAAAGGCGGATTGGAGGGTTGAGGGTTGGAATGGCGAGCCGTGCTTCAACACCGCTTGGCTGGGATGAGCTTTAGGTAAGGTCCGAATTTTATAGGAAGGGCTTTCTTTATTACAACTAGAAAAGCTACTGGGTCTACTCTAACGTATTCATATGTCAAGTCATGTTATCTGAAGCTGTCACTTTTCATACAAAGTTCCAATGCCTATTAAATAACACTAATAAAATAGCAACATTTTATTGATTTAAACCACGAAAAAATATGTTTGTATTATATAAAAGTCCCTTTATATGAAAATTAGATTGTATTTTGTAGGGAAGGAAGCTGTATTTAACTATAAAGTAATAATTTCACCGAAAACTATTTGGAATTTATTTTAAACTGGACAATTAATCGATATTTAAGCAGTTCTTTCTTCCTACTTTTGTTATCAGATCTTCAAGCTCTATTGCCCCTCTGGGATATACAAATATTTACACTGATAACGTAGGAATGATGAAGTTAATTTAGAGGAAGGGAATGCTATTTTGAGTACAGGGAGAGTGGGAAACCATTTAGAAAAAGAAAACTTATTACATCTAGGACCAGTATTTTAAGCGCTGACATATTTATAAACTTTTAATTACATGGACGCCTTTTGTACGAGTGAGCAATGGTTCGAATTTTAATTCACTTATCATTTGTAACCCGTGTGTGCTTTTTTTTTTCATGCAATGTAACGTATATCCTAATTTTGGTAGGCAGAAGAGTATCTGGTTGTTATTAAAGCTACTAAAAGCATTTTTATATATTTATACATCAAGTCATATTATCTGCAGCTATCATTTTTGATAGATATTATAATTGCTTTTAAAACAACACTTGTTTTTCAAACTGAATCGGGGTATATATGCAGTACTATTCAGTGGCGGCTTGTCCTAAAGGACACAAGGGCACAAGGGCAAGTACCCTTCCACTTAAACCCCTCACTACACACAAAAACAAACTATCTTCCCGATCGGAGCATGATATTGAATGTTCCCCAATTATACGGCATTGATGCACAGAACGCTTTACTCTAGACTCAAGGGAGCATATGTGTATAACGAGTGAGTGTGTGTGTGGAGGGGGAGGGAAGCCCAGTCCAGTGCGTTTTCCCCACCAGATCTAGCCTTTTCAGAGTGCATCTGGTGGGCAAAATGATCAAACTAGCTTTTTTTAAGTTACAATTTATCTTTATTTCAATTGCATTATCTTGTGTTTGAATGAATCTAAGTGTAATATATAAATTTAATTAGGGTCTAAGCTGTATATCAATGGTTCCACTGCTGTTTAAAAGTGAGATTCCCACTGAAAATGTTTTATTATTATTATTATTATTATTATTATTATTAGCACCGTGTCTTACTACCCGTTCGGGTTATACGCACTTACGCTAATGTGTTGAAATGGAGGACCTACAGTTTAACGTGGAATCCGAACCACGCTGGAGGCCTGGCATTCCCCACACTCACAAGATGTCTTGTCAGAGATGAAGGAAGGGTTTGGTAATCAGATAAATCTATACCGAGACCGAGGATTGAACCCCGGCCGCCAGCATAGAAGTCTGACACCTTACCCCTAGAACGCCAGGTCACTTTTTTTTTGTAACCTATACTTTTTTACTCAATACTTTTACTCATGTTTGTATTTATAATCCAGTATTAGATTTTCATTGAAAGAAAATATCATTATATATATTATATCTAGTTTTGTCTTAATAATTTCCTTTATTTTTTTTTAAATCTCACACTATTAAAGCTTAATTTAAAGTTTCTGATTCATCGTTCATAAATGGGATGGATTCATAAATAGACCCAATAATAGACTACTCTCTTGGGGATTACATCATTATTGATTTTAGTTGAGATGGGTTGAATCTTATATTTCTTGAATCCAAATTTTAATTTTAATTTTTTAGTCTCGAATACAATTTTTAATCCTCAAATCTTTAAAAATTCACAAATTTAGTTGTAGACAAAATAATAAAAATGTAATTTAAAAAATATTGTTCAAGATTTGGCGCCACTGACCTATGCTATTTTGTTTGGCATGTTTTATTACGTTATAACCTATAACCAACTAAGAGAACCCAATTTTTTTAGTCTATTATTCATATTCATAAAATTTCGCTCTTTTTTTTGTGATTTCGTTACTCTCCCAATTACAAAACTCTAAATAAGTTTAATTTCTTTTACAAATTGACTAAAATTTTAGGACACGTCAGCAACACAATAAAATACGCAGATAGTTTAGCATGGCTGGCCATAAATAGAGAAGAGTTGCAGGAAATGATGGGCCGGCTGGTAGAGATAGGGGAAATATTTGGCATGGAGATCAACATTGAGAAGTCAAAAGTGATGATGATATCAATAAATGAACAGCTGATGATAGACAGAATTGGAAACCTGGAGTTGAAAAACTTAAATCTGCTGTCAAAGGATACCTACTTCACCAAGGAAATTGGGTCAATGTTCGCCATACCCAAGGAAGCTTTAAACAAGAAGAATTTACTGTTGACCAACAATTTGAGTTTGGAACTGAGGAAGAAACTGGTGAAATATTGCATTTGGTGCTGTATGGAGCAGAAATTTCAACTCTTATGAAGATGTAAAAGAAATACGTGGAGAACTTTGAAATGTGGTGCTGGAGAAAAATTGAGAAGATTAGGGGAGCAGACAAATGAAGAAGTCCTAAGAAGAATGGGTGAGAAGGGAACAATTTTGGATGCGATTCTTCGGTGCAAAGCAAATTGGATTGGCTACATCATTAGGAGGAACTGTTTTCAGCACAGCGTCGTAGAAGGAAAGGTTGAGGGAAAGAGGCGCTTACAAAGAGGGATGATTCAAATATTGGATGACTTGGAGGAAATAGCAAAATCCGGGGAGCTCAAGGAGGTGGCAGAGGACCGGCGCATAGGTGTTCTAAGTTCCTTGACAAAATGAATGAACCTGTTGTAAGAAAAACACCTAATGATAATAATGGTAGGTAAAGGTCTTTATACTAGTATTGGAGACTCTTAATTGAATTTTTTAAGAATCTTGAATCTCTCAAATATCATAGGACTCAAGTGATTAAAGGAATCAAGAGTTCAAGCAGCTCTAGTTTTTGTTAACCTAGTATATACGGCGTAAGACCGATTCCATTATAATTCAAAAATATTATAAATAGCAGTGGCGTGTCGTGGAGTATTGCAAGAGAAGCAGACCTGGTTAAAACTGTATTTCTGATGTATTCTCGCCCACTTGAGCCCTATTTGACCATTCATACATATCCTCTGTGTTGCGTGCCTCCCATGGGAATGCATTCTTCTCAATACCTTGCCAATGAGTGTTCTACTGAGGGTTGTGAACAAATCATGGGTACAGCTCTAACCAATGCTGCTTAACCTGGCAACATTTCATGACACGCCACTAATAAATAAATACCTATAAATCTTTAATACACCTATAAGTACCTGCATAAAAAAAACCATGATATTCAAATCGAGAGCTTCCTGCTATTTATTTGGACACTAAAACCTACTTGAATAAATATTTTCCCTTAGGTACAAGGATAGTTTCAATATTTTTAAGACAATACTTGAAATTAGTTAGTAATCATTACTTTTCTTTCAATTCGATTATTTTATTGATACTTTATTTTTTTTATCGCCGCGTCTTACTACATATTCAGTTTATACGCATACTCTAGTGGTGTAGGGATGAGGAATTAAGCATTCTAGAGGTGATCCACCTGCATTTGCATGGGAGGCGAGTAGGAAACCACCCTTAGTAGACCCAACCAAGCTTCGAACGCATATCTCCCTGTCATCAGCAGGCCAGTCTAACACCAGAGTGACGCCGTAAACAATTTTTCGGTTGAATCGGGTGACATTTTAATTATCCTTTTTATCGAAATGAGTAAATTTTTAATACTTACATTAGATGCCACATCCATAGTGATGAGAATTTACCCCCAACCCTGTTACACAGGACTAAAATATTCCTTCCCTCGCAGTTATTTCTCGAAGACATTTGTTTCCCTCCCCCGCCCAATGGAAAGGACAAGTTTGACACATTTCTGTCAGCAACTTATTGAGGGGGTTGCTGACCGTTCATCGGAAGGGTTGTCCCCAGAGGCCCGACAGGGTTAAACAACTCTAAATTGCAGGGCGGGAAGGGCAATTAGTGACTCTTCTGAAGGGCAACCCGGAGCTGCGAGGTCGTGAGAGCAAGTGTTCTCATAAGAGTTATTTTTAAAGTTCTGTTGACATAGTCGGCGTCTTTTGCCTTCCTATATTTTTTTGTATGATTTTCAAATGAAATTAGGTCGATGTGGTTTGATGCATTCCAACATTTTAGATAATTTCCTATTCCAATGTAAAAAATAGTTTATACCTATTATCCTACATATTTTTAGGCACCTTATAATTAACCTATGCGTTTGATATAATGTACAAAATTGGATCAAATTTGACGAACATACACAACCGTTTATATTTTCAGGCTCATATTTTCGAGTGCTGTCTGGATAGATGGAGATAGTTTAAACTGTCCTTGTTATATGATCTAATAAATAAGAAATACAACCGCTTCCGTGGTCAAATGTTCTGAGAAGTCAACACTCACAATAAACTCAACTGCCAGTAAAAGCGAGATCCGGGTTCGAGTTCTGGTTGGTTGAATTTAAGGTGATATACCTAAATGATTTTCTGACATACTTCCTCACAAATGAAGACACACTTCTTCTAAGTGTAACTTTACTCATCCCAAACTCATTAGCTCAGTTAGTACATGTGTGTATAATCCGAACGGGTAGTAAGACGCGGGACTATATATTCTTTGAAAATACATGAATTGGAAAGTCATACACGGAAATACACTTCCAATGTGAGGTGTTTAGTACAGAACCTTTGTGTGTTTTGTAAAATAGAAGATAACATAATTATTACAGATGAAGTTTTGTAAAGCTCCTCTAGCAATGTCAATTGTCCACGATATGAAACTGTATTAAATGACAGAGACAATCGAGTATATCGATGTTCAAATCAAGGCTGGACAACTTTCCTCTTCCTTACCAACTAGATTAATTTTTTTAGTAGCCTTTTATGGAATGAAATAGTAGTAATACAAATAGCACCTATGAAGTAACATTAGGATGTTACACGTGTGATTTAATTAGCAGAAATAAACTATTGATCCAAACACACACAAAACTTGCCAACAAATATAAATTATTCTTCCATTTGGATTAATTTCCTCACACCCTCTTTTTTTTTTTCAGCTGTCACAGATACACCATCTTCTTATATGATATCTTTTACGGTGGGAGTGAAGGTTAAGCTAGTTAAGGGCAATGTTTTTGCCGTTTTTATAGCAAAACATTTTGGCTAAAATAAATAAAATATTTCCCCAGCATAAATATAGTTTAGTTTTCTACACATCATGATTTTAAAAATTGTTGAATATCCGTCATACTAACCATAACGGCATTAAATGAGAAACATTTAAATAAATAGGAAAAGTTATTAGATTCGAGGACACTCTTGACTCTTGATAGATATTCAAGAACTGTTTAGGTCACTATGTGAAGAAAATTAAATTCTATGTGTGTACTAGGGCAATTATTTATTTATTTTGACTATAAATAAGTTTTAATCTTAAAATTGAAACAATACTGCCCTTAATTCACGTGACATACACTCCCACCTTAAGTATTTTCAAAGAATTTTGAATTGTTTTCAAATTGTATTTATTTTGCTAACCATGTATACGCTCTTGATTAAGACACTTTTGTTGTAAAATAAAAATTAATGAGGACTTTTTTTCTTATTTCTATAGATATAAAACACTTTATTCAAAACTACTAGGCCGTACTAAAAATCTTTAAAAGCATTAGAAATAATCATATTAGATAACATTCCTAATAATGGTTATTTTAAAACAAAGGTGTGTTAACAGAGAACAAATTACTTTTCAATAAATAAGAGCCCAACACAGTCTTTGGCACACTTAACCCAAATACCGGAACACAGGGTCATCCTCTAGGGATGTTGAATAAGTCGTAAGTATAGAAAACGACCACAAAGTTCTCATCTTCCGAACAATTTCCCATGAAAGTCTCAACAATAACCCAAGAAGTGTCTTCTTTGAATGTAGGCAGGCGTGTCCTCAACTTGAAGACATTCTGAAGACTTTTGTCTGGGGAGTGAGAGAAAGGGAGGGGTAGGGGGGGGTATGTTTTATGGCCCGAAAGAGTACTCTGGAACACTTAGCTGCGGCAATAAACTGCTCAAACCACGACAATAGCAGTGACACTGATTCGTAGTTATAGGGGTAAGTTATGACTGTAGGTCTTAAGTCAAATGTCTGAAAGAAAATTACCTTTCGAAAATATGAGTTGCAAATCTATACCTCATCTACGGTACGAGTGTAGGTGAGTGATAGCAAAACCTACCAGATCTACTCTTATGTATCTTTTACTGCAAAAGTCATAAGACTGGTAAATCTTAGAATTTACCGGTATATCATAGCATTTACCAATATCTGTTAATAAAAGTCCAAAATATCTTAGAACATGTTTACATTTTGAATTTTAACCATCCCTAGAATCAGGTTTGAAAGAGGATCCCCAGTTCTAGATTTGACCAACACTTTAAAGTAAACCAATAACGTAGCCTAACCTAATCTAACCTTATCCAACCTTTAGGTCGGGCTGTAATAGGTTTGGTTAGGTTAGGGTAGGTTATTGATCTACTTTTGAGTGCTGGCCAAATCAAGAAGTGGGGATCCTCTCTTCCATGTGAATCTAAAGATGGTTAAAACTCAAAATGTAAATATGTTCTAAGATATTTTGGATTTTTAATAAGAGATATTGTTAAATGCTAGAATGTACCGGTAGATGCTAAGATTTACCAATCTTCGGGCTTTTACAGTAACATATCCATCCATTCTCCTAACCATATGATTTGAAAGACTTTATTTTCTCACAATTTTAACAACAAATGATTTTTTTTTTCCCGAACCGTGTTTACATCTTGTGCTAGCTATCATTTAGGATTCTAGTTTGTTAATATGAACCTATTCTCGTACTTTTGAGTTTGTCATGAGTTAATTAAGGTAATATCTTTAATAGATTTGCGAGTAAAAATTTTCATAATCCCTTAACAACTTTAACTACAGTAATATTTTGGAAGAAAGAAACTTTTAGAAAAATAAAGCCATATTTGTCTGCGATCAGAAATATTATCAATTTACTATAATATTTTATATTACCCGCCTCGGTGACCATATGGTCTAAGGCGTCACTATCGAAATAATGGGGACTACTGATTATGGGAAATCGGAGTTCGATCCCGGTCGGGTGTACTAAGGGTGTTTTTCCTAAATGGATTTCCACTCTCCTTCCATGTAAATGCGGATACACTTCCTCTAAAAGTGTCATGCTTACCTCTAACACATTAGAGTAAATAGTACAATATGTATATGTATTTAGAACTGATGCTTACTTCCCGTTTGGTCTCAACTATAACACACACACACATATATATATCTTATATATAAAATTCTCGTGTCACAATGTTCGTTCCCGTACTCCTCCGAAACGGCTTGACCGATTATCATGAAATTTTGTGAGCATATTGAGTAGGTCTGAGAATCGGCCAACATCTATTTTTCATACCCCTTAGTGATAAGGGTTGTCCACCCTTAACATTTTTCTATAATTTTTAGACATTTTTTAAATATCTTTATATAATTCTTATACCAGTGTGTAATGGGCAGCGTGGGGGGGGGGAGGAGGGTTGTGAAGCTTATATAATTATGATACCACAGTGGGTAACGGGCA
>CABFVX010000012.1:525194-580802 GCA_902151425.1 Timema shepardi | reverse complement strand
CTTATATAATTATTATACTACAGTGGTTCACGGGCAACGCCGTGCGGGACTGCTAGTATATATATATATATATATATATATATATATATATATATAATGTTTTAGGTATTCATGGCATTCACATGTCATAGAGTTTCATTAGGTTAAGTAGAGCTAGTTTAAATTTTACCCTTCGTTTAACCTGAATGGTTCCACTATGGCACAGCTTGTAAGATAGTCCATATAGGAGAGAACTTTCAGCATTAACGAAGTGTACTTGTGGATGTTCATATCACTCAGTAGAACACTCATTAGACAGTTGTCAACGAAAACACATTCACATGTTAAAAATGTGAAGCAGTCTCTATGTATAATTAGTCAAGTGGTTCGAATGGATGGGAACGCATCAAAAGTGATTTCAAAATGCTCTGCTTAACCTGGCAACACTACTGCCAAACCACTTATTGATAATATATATAAAAATGAAGTTTGCAGATCTTATTATTTGATGAATGAATACGTGAAAGTGTAGCTATAAACTTTTACAAATGTAATATAAAACCTTTTTTGTGGAAATTCGACTCTATCTTATCCAAGGAATTGGGTTTTTGAAGGATTGATTTAAAGGAGATTTACATTATTTTACTAATAGAAAGTATAATAATTAGAGTTAAGAAAACATCCCTAAGGTGTCCACCCTGATCTCAGACAGTAGTTCATCTGAACATAGTGCTAAAATTTCCTAGTTCGATAACCAACATGGCTAACGAATTTGTAAATTTATTGAAATGTGTTTTATACTTTCATAATGATGAATTTATGGCAGTGAGACTGGATGCTTTGTGTTCTAGAATTATGTTAGTTTGTAAGCTCACTTCTGAAATAGTACTATTCCTATAAATTGGTATAATTTATGTATTTTATTTAATAAGTGTTAAGTTTCTCTTAGTAATACTAGCATAATTCTATTATGCAGTCCTCATTACTTACTATATTGAAAATTTATGTTTGGGGGCTTTCAATATTTAAAATATAAGACAAGAAAAAATATAAAATATTGATCGAATAGATCAAGACCCTTATTTTGACTCGGATTCATAAAAGTTGGTGTTTGAAGGTTTTCGAGTGAATTAAAATTAATGTATAAATTAATCGATTTATAATGGGTCCAAGTGAACTCTCATTATTTAATTCTACAACAATATAATAAAATCTAGTCGTTTCTGATATTCCCTGAATAAATCAAGGGTGTAGTAAAAATTATTTGAATAAAGGTTCTAAATTAAAAAATAAATAGATTTAATTTGTTTTATACCAAGCTCATAGTTTACTGAAATATATTTATCCACATTTACAATGCTCCTCCATTCAAATTTAGACCAGAAAAATATCTTAGAAATTTGCCACAAAATCTTCTTGGACCTTCTAAAATTGTATACAAAAATCAAACAAAACCGAAATACTTCAAACTTGATACATATTTCTTACGATAAAATACTTTTTGGGCAAACATAATACACCTTTTCTTTTATACTTACTAGGATGACATTAAAAACAAACAAAATATATCACTTATGAAACTAATGTGGCACATGGCATTTTGATCAACGGAAAACAAAATAAAATATAAAAGTAACTTAAAGCACATACATACCGGTATCATTCATCACGAACACTTGAAAAATGGACTGACAACATTCAAATTTGATTCATTCGTGAGCTCAAAAAACATACGTCGATTTCATAATAAGTCTTAAAACAATAAAGCTACAAACGCACACAAATAAAAGTAACCAGGACGTGAATGTAATGAAATAAATACACGTTGAATTCATTCTAAGCACACGCATGGCACACACATCTTGTTTCCTCTTCGTTAAAGGGAAATTTGACTTCATTTCTTTTAAGTATAAAAACAATAGTAATCTTTCACAGAGCACTTTCATTTTTGATCAAAATACAACACAGTTTTAAGAATGAACGTACTACTAACCTCAATGAAAGTAGGCCTATATGATTAATAGTGGAATTGTTTAACGTATGAGCAATTTATGTTAAAGTTTTGCAAACGTATTTTTTTAGGGTTGGTGTGGATAAAGAATGATTGCACAGATGAAAATCGGGATTTCTTTTTAAGTTTATATTTTTGCCAAAAATTCTGGACCAATAACCTTTAAAATTAATGTTTGTATGTTAAAATTGCTTTAACCCTTTCTTCGTAATTTCAATTACCAAAAATGGATTTATCAAATTATATATAAGATTAACATACACATATTCTAAAAAAATATGTTTGTAATTACATATTTAAATGCTTCAAGCATATTATATTCATATCATGAAACAATAAAATGATTAATTATATTTTATAGATGATTAGGCTACCCAGCGTGTAGATAATGTGATATTGACAATGTTCGAAACGTTTAAAAAAAATCCTTGATTTGAAACAGTATTATTATTATCATCACCGCGTCTTACTACCCGTTTGGGTTATACGCATTTACGTTAATGTGTAATGGTAGGGTGATTATGAGATGAAATGAAGGACCTACAGTTTAATCGTGGAATCCGAACCACGGTGGAGGCCTGGCATTCCTCACATTCACAATATGTCTTGTCAGAGGTGAAGGAAGGATTTGGTAATCAAATAAATCTTTGCCGGGACCGAGGATTGAACCACGGCCGCCAGCATAGAAGTCTGACACCTTACCCCTGGACCGCCAGGTCACCTGAAACAGTATTAAATTTATTTATATCATTTGTCTTATATGAATTATTAAATTTAAGGATTAGTTTTTTTAAAAAGGCAACAAGATATTTTATAGAATAAAAAGCTATGTTATTTATTTAATAACTCAATACACTATTCTAAATAGTGCAAAATTTCATTTTTATAACTAACTGTATATTAATGTATTTTTTAATTTACTGACAAAATTTAAACTAACTTTTTTCACAAATCATAATTATTTGATACTAAATTGTTTCAATTGCATAGATTTCCTAAAATATTTAAATTAATTATATGATTAGATTTAGTGGTGAAATAAAAACTATTCCCACACGTTGAAAAATGTTGGCCATACTATGAATAAAATTAGATACTCGAGTATATAGCTTATCCAGCACGTTCATTCTTTGTGAAAACACATCATAATAGGAAAAATAGTGAAAGTAGATTTTTTTTAATAAAGGTTACAACCTCTTTTATTTTTAAGATATAATCCTTCGTCTTCTTTGTTTGAACAAAACTTAAACTAAACGACTGTTGGAGTTGTCACAATTAAAAACACTGTTCAATTCTATTGTTCTAATAGTTGCATGTTAATGTAGTTGATGATATATACCTACCCGGCGGCAAATTAACACAGATATAAAGGTAATTTTACCATCCTCTCAACTGGAACAGACGACCTTCATTACAACGGATGAGAAAACAAAACAAACAAACAAACAAAAAACTGAAAGAAATCTACGCCGTCGTGGTATGCGGACATGTGTAATTACTTGTCAGTTTTGTTTTGAGTCTTCTTCCATTTCTTGAAGAACAACCTTCATAATAATCTAATGACTCATATGTATTATTACTAATGTTATTATTATCATTATCATCATCATCTTGGGTCTTTTCTAAATCTATCACTTTGTATTAAAAATATTTGTTTATTGAAAAACGTAATAGGAATCTTTCCCACGCTTGAGAGTTTTGGTCAGTTATTCATTGTATTTTACATGGCCCAGTTATTCATCGAATGAAAAACCGATTATACATTTAAATCCCGAGAGTGAATTAAATTGTTTCTAAACAGTGTATAACCAAGAAAAATATATTTAAAAAATTCAGACATATATTTATAAAGTAATAGTTTAAGAGTGGATAATTTTGTTTAATAAAACAAAGAAAGGAATTTGATAACAAATATTATATATTGTTTATTGACCGTAGACCTGGCTCGGTTGGCAAGTGGACTAAGTATCTGGATAATATAGTCTAGTTTGACAAAGGT
The DNA here is from genome assembly GCA_902151425.1 of Timema shepardi. Taxonomy (NCBI): domain Eukaryota; kingdom Metazoa; phylum Arthropoda; class Insecta; order Phasmatodea; family Timematidae; genus Timema; species Timema shepardi. The sequence goes on along the minus strand of CABFVX010000012.1, from coordinate 576,813 downwards.
GGTGAGGTCGGGGTTTGTATCCCGGCATACAGAAGAGTGTATTCCTCTATGATTGCTTCACTCTTCCCCTGCTTGGATGCGGGAACATTTACTCTCAAACTTCTTCATCCTGCCCCATTAATTTAGTTAATTGCGGATAGCCCGAACAGGTTATCGATTTAATTAACTTTAATTTGATGAAAATCTTAGAACGTTACTGCCCATATTAAAAAAAATTAGCTATTGAATTAAGGCCCAAATGCGATGGCTAAGTGATATGGCACTCTAGATTGTTTAAGGTATTTAAATAAAATATATCATCCTCATATATGCATATTTAACAAAAATAATGACTATTGAATTTTATAAGACCAGTTTTTCAGTTTTTGAAAATATTTCCCTTTTTAAAATAAAAACTTTAGCTTTCAACGAAGAACCATGTAAAACAACAATTAAAATTTTTGTTTTTGAGCGACACAAAGTTTCCACCATGATATTATTCACTTTAAAACACGCACAATCTCGCAAAAAAACAAAGCAATTGAAGGTTCTAAAGTGTCGTCAAAGTCAGCCCATAGTCTGATTTGATCGCCGCCGCGGATATTGTCGGACCGCAAGTCTGTGGCGTGGGCGTCAACGGCGTCAGCTGACTAAGGACGTGAGTCGTAGGGGCGTTCAAACCATGCAGCCCGTTATTCGATAACGTCACCGGGTGTTCGAGTAAGTCCGGAGGGGATCTGTTGATCGGTGGTTGTGGTAACACTGTGAGATGATGCTGAGGAAGGTGGTGAGGATGGTTCTGCTGTTGATGGACCGGCGTCCCGCAAGGATCACCGTTCGGCCCTCCACCCCCATTCCCGGAATTCCTTCGCCTCTCATTATTGTTATTCGATTTGGAACGCGAGCTTTTTGAACTTTTAGACGCCCCCGAAGGATTCGTTGTCGTCACGCCTGCGGGGTTTGTCTTCCTGCGGACATTCTTCGTGTTGGGGAGTTTGTTGTCCTTCTTCCACTTCATCCTGCGGTTCTGGAACCAGATCTTGATCTGACGCTCCGAAAGCACCAGGGTGTGAGCGATCTCTATCCTCCTCCTCCTGGTCAGGTACCTGTTGTAATGGAACTCTTTCTCCAGCTCCAAGATTTGATGGCGAGTGTAGGCAGTGCGCTGCCTCTTCGGCTCCATTCCCGGTTGGAACGAACCATTTGCTAGAACAGAAAGAAGCATACTTACAATCAATTGGTGTGAAATATTGGTCAAGAGAGTCAGGGATACATAAAACCAATCAACATAAACATATCAGTGGTGGCTAGAGTAATCTGAACTTGGAGGTATAAAATCAAAATAACAGTTTAAATTTTACGATTATTACAACTTAACAAGTCGAACGACCTCAGCTTCTTAAAGTGATCTGGTTAGAAGGAAACTAGTATATGACGTGCCAATAAGCAAATATGATTATTTAACCAATCTTGATCACAGCGATTGAGTGACATAGGAAAAGCTTTTCTCCTTTTTTTTTAGTTATGCTACTTTGACAGGCTTGTGTGGGTTGAAATAAAGATGGTTTTTTGAAGAAGAAAAAATTCCTTAACCGCTTTAAGATCACAGCTCCATTCAATATTTATGTTTATTAAACAACCATATAGCTAGCATAGGTCCACGTAATGAACCGGTGAACTACTGAACAACAGGCAGCAGTTATCAAACGACTGAACTCAAATTGCTGTCCATGAATCATCATCATCATCATCAACTGTTTCTTGCTTGTGACCGGGTCGGCTTAGTAAAATTAATCACTATTCCTCTATCCTTCCACCATTCTTCCTCCTTTAATTGATTCCATTTTTCTCCTATCACTTGCACACTTTGTTATATGGTCCTCCCATCTATTTCTTGGTCTCTCTTGCGGTTTTTTCTCTACATATTTAATTTCCATAATTGTCCTTGGCATAATAAAATTTGTAAGAAAATTCCCGAATGACTGGACTAGAAGTTTAGTTCTCTAATGACCTAGCTATTGAAATTCAGATGTATTCAACCCAGGGTACGCAAATACATCTTAGGAAGTACGTACAATTTATATATATTAATTAATGATAAACAATGAATAGCTAAGGCCAGTTTAAGGGTCCACTTTTTGTTTGTATCCCTTTTTACTATATGTATATTATAGAATATGTATATACTTGCATTATACAGCAAAAACTTTGGGGTTACAAAGTTGAAGAAAAACTATCTGGTTGTACATTAATAAAAAAAGGTTGAATATTACTGAAGTAGATAAACGAACAGCTCGTTTCAGTCAATCTAATCACTTTGAGCCATTCACAGCAGTCAGCAGTTCTGCACACGTCTACTGGGAAGACACACTTTGAGGGTGCATTCTCAAAGATTTATCTCACCCTCACCACCACATCAAAAAAATTACAAAGTAATGAATATACCTATAGCTACGCTTTAAAAAGTAATTTGATAAAATAACTCGCTAGCCCATTTCACAGAAACGTTATAATTCATAAGTTTTTTTTATAGCCATGTGAATACCAACCAAATGCAAAATATAAACCCTCATTTTTTTTTCCAAGACTACGAATAAAATAAACTCATCAATAATAATCATAATATTGAATTGAGAACATAATAGTTTATAATTAATTTGTTTGATAAAGGCAATGAGGTAAAAAAGCACCTAGGTTAAATTGCCCTATAAACTACTTCTATTGAAAATCCACAGAAAAAATGTATTTAAGGGAAGAAGAAAAAATACAGAGACTTGTCAAATCGTTATTATTGGTAATAAACAGTATATTTTAGGTAAAAACCTTTTCATTTAATAATAATATATTTGTACAGAAGTTGTATGCTACTGTTTTATCGATATTTAAGCTTAAATATATAGATTTTGAAGTGCCTACAAATACATATTTTGACATTGATGATTACTTTAGCCTATATTGAACAGAAAACCAAATAACATTTCTGTTTTGCAAAAAAAAAACCAAACAAAAAACTACATAGCTGACAATTATATCTTCAAGCCAAATTTACTGTTATTATATTCTGTCCTCTGTCTATAGTGGAAGAGGTGGTGACTGCTATCAGAATGTTATTTATTGCAAACATCGGCTGAAAGTAACTTATATACGCCTATTTGGAAATAATTATTATGTACTTAGGAAATAATTATTAATAATAGAGTACTACTAACAGATTGACATTAACTACTTACAATCAATGTTTGCCATAAAGCACCTTCTGCCGTCACTTGTACCTCTCTTAACTTAGAGAGGGTATAATCAAGGCTTAGGAATAAATCTTGCAACAAAAAGGCGAATGCAAGTTACAAATTTAATTTAGAAAATGATTGTTGCTATGAATGCACACTTATATACTGTTTACTTTTCAGCTATGCTTGGATGCGTTAAAATTAAATATAGGAAAAAAAAAAAAGCAAACTGTAATAAAGTAAATAGTGACATTTTTTCTTCTGTTGTTCAATCTAAAATAATTGTTTGTTCATTTCCATTAACGTGGGGCCATTGTTTCAAATTAAATACTATTACATTTTTTTTTCAGTACAAAGTTTTATTGGAAGCCTCCTTTTTAATTTTCATGTCGCATTTGAATTAAAGCAGATTTAAATTGAGTTCAGTGTTTTCTTTACATTTTCAATTCTTGCCTAATTTGTTTTAGTACCTATTTTATGTTTTATAAATCCTAATCAGCGCGTTCAAAAAGCTTATTTTAGGCACCTAAAACTTAACTTCAAGGGAGCTAAAAATCCACTTTCTAGTTTGGACAGCGATCTTGTCATGCTATTTCGAAGGTTGTTTCCTAGATGATTTCACGATCTTCTTCCACACGAATGAGGATAAACTTAATTTAAAGTCCTATCTTACTCATCACTGCCATCATTAGTGTAAATATGTGACAATCCAAGATAGTTAGTGAGACGTCGTGCATATCATCTCTGGATTGTTCCACTCATATCTTCGCTGTGAGAATATTTAATTTAAATCATAATTAAATGTATATTTATAGAATGTTATCAATATTTTTTTCAAACAAGTGGATATTTTATCTTTGTTAAAATTTAATTAATTATAATAGATTCTATTTTGGAGATCCACGATGAAAATAAAAGGGATAGTTCTTCAAAATGTCTTGGCTTATTTCACAAAATAAAATATCACTCGCTTTAGTATAAAGCCAAAGTTAACATTATATACTTTACTTTGATATAAATTCCTGTAGGTAACGTATTTTAGAGACATTATATCAGAAATTATCATCTACCAACGTAAAAGAGAGCAAGCACCAATAGGTTTGTATATATCAGATGTCATTATCGTTAAACGTGTTCTATGAATGCTGGCGAGAATCGAATATAACTGTTAATTATAAATCATAATGATGAATGGATATGTGTCACAATGTTTACTTATTAGACATGATGGTAAATAACTTATCCTGGTTAATTATCTCCGAGGCCACTCAAGTATTATTTACAATCGTTAATCAGATAGGTTTGGTGATGCAAGTAGAATAATGGATGTTAGTATATTAAGCCCATGAATGACACAACTCTTATAAGTTGTTTTTTTAAATCGTTCCACACGTTCATTATATGGCATTACTACCTGTATTTATTTAGATGTTAGAGATTGAGTGGTGAAATATAATTATTTGTTTGTGTTAAAAGCGTATATAGTAAAGCCAAATCAAATTTCTTATAAAAATAAGTATATTTAAATTAGCATATTATGACACTGAAAATATTGATTTCAAGATTTCAACAAAAATTTTGTTTTGATGTAACTAAATATGACAATTCTCTAAACATTGCTTTCATAATTTTCATCTTACACCTCACAGTTAGTGATCCAATAAATGACATGCCTTCACCACTTTCCTCTATTAAATCCTATCTTACACCTCACAGCAAGATTAGTCAGTGAGTTAGTATAGAGTAAATGACTTGACTTCATCATTTTCATCTATTAAGTCCTATCTTACACCTCATAGCAAGGTCAGGCAATGAGACACAACTCAATTGAGCAAAAACTAACGCAAGATGACAAAACTTCATTTTTTAAATGTGTATCCAGGGGAATCCAGGCAAATTTTTCTTGTCGGAAAAAGAACTGTAATATTAAATTTGAATTAAAAATTCTTTTACTTTAGATCAGATTAAATACCCAAACTCGTGATCGTTAACTAATCACTAAAATAACTAATAGTAAAACTTCACTAATAAAGAGCATAAACTTTACGACCTTGCTAGTAATTTACCACGGGACTCTTAGCTCAAGCTTCAAGATGAGCTACTGATATAACTTATGTGTCTGATTGTAATAAAATTATACTGTTCATGCATTAAAAGAGTAAAATAATACATTCTTTATTCTATATTATGAACCGCATCTTTGGGCACGTAAACATGTTGGGCTTGTCTTCTCTGATTTGATGGTGAGGGTGAAATTACACAGCTATTTTTTTATTTTAGCACCACGTCTTACTACTTGTTTGGGTTATAGTTTATGTACGAGCTACGCTAATTGCCTTAGGTATAAAAAAGCTATATCTAGTGGAAATGTAGCCGCATTTGTATGGAGGGGGAGTGGAACACATTTTTGACAAATGAAATCTCAGTACACTCGACCAAGATTCAAACATCAATATTCTTGTCATCAGTAGTCAAGTCTACTATGAGAGTAGCGCGTTAGACCATGAAGCCACTGACGCTAGTTTATTACATAGTTCACTTTGGTTGAACAACGCGGTTGAACAATGCGGTTTAATCAACCACATTGAAAGAAAAATGTTGAACAAAATTGAACATTGAAAGAAGTTGACAAAGTTTATATTTTGTTCAATAATGCTGTTCATTCCCATTCAGCCAAACTGAACACGTCTAAATGCGCATCTTGAACATTGAAAGGATTTTTTTTTTCAGATGCGTCAATGTATTGTTTTTAAACAGGGCATGTTGGTTTTTGGTTGAAGCCTATTACGTAGACAAATGAAGCCTCATTATAGATGTATCAACTAGTTAACAAGATAAGGACCCGCTTCAGTGGCCAAATTGTCCCAGGCGCTAATATCGTGCCGAATCTCAGTCAGATCTACTTAGGATAGTTTTCCAAAATAGTTTCCTTCTCCTCTTCTTAAAAAATACGCGTAAATAAACTATAAAATCCTTCATTCGTCATCCTTACCACATTAGAGTAGTTGTCATATAATCTTAGATATAGCTTTTAGGTGAACTAATTTGGTCAGTTTAATTAAAAGTGTAAAAATTCACTTTTAAATGTAATTATTTAAATTTGGTTAACTAAACAGCATTGTTAAACTAAAATGAACCGTGTATTTCCTCCTCAAGGGACCATCTCTAGTTTCGAATAACGGATGTGTTTTTCTTTAATAGGTTTTTATCTCCCACCCCACAAATTCGCGTACCATTCCAGTGAATTTGGTTCTCCTCGTCCATACTCATTACTGTAATTAAATTTGAATTGCTAGAGAGACCGAAATTTCGTGAGGCGCCACATTAAAATGACAATAAAAACCTATTTAAACCTCATGGTAGAAAATTAAAACTTGGCCTGTTTACGAGAAATAAAATAAAATACAAATATTTCCAAACAAATGAACTATCATCCCTTTAAGTACGAATTTTGTCATTATTTTTATACTAGGCGTGAAATAACCTAATCAACCCTAGGTTTATTTTTTTATCAGTACTAGACGTCACCGTTTTTTTCCTTTGCCATCTGAGATTCCAGAAAAAAATTAATGATACGTAACTCCACACGGACTTTCTCACTCTATTGTTAAAAATTGAGAGATTTTCTCAAAATTCGTAATATAATATACACTAGTGAACCCAAGAACAAATTGCGTTATACGTAATACATTTTTTTGACTAATGGTTTTAAATTGTATAATTCTAATTTTAAAAATTAACGTATTCATTTTTATGTTTGAAGTAATAAAAATTATCAATATTGAGTCACCAAGAGTAACACTTAGTTTTAAAATTTTGACTTCCGTTTAAAATTTTCGGAATTTTATTAAGAGATACACATCTTATGATTATCGCATTGCTACTAAATTTCTCTTTTATAAATTTTGACCAATAAAATAGGTATTTATTGACTATTAAGTCTAAAATGAGAGAGAGAGAGAGATCATTGCTGTACCAGGGGCGGATACAGGAATGAAAAATGGGGGCGCACCCCCCTCCCGCTTCGAGAAATTAAACCAGTTAAATCAATGTTAAAGTCACTTATTAGTTTTATTGTCACGTAATACTATCTCACTAACCAAGTTTTCATTTTTTTAATTGTCATTGGTAATATTATTAAATGATTAATATACGTTAGTTACTTTAATAGTTAATGTTACTGTATTAATTATTAAACTAGTGAAAATAGGTATTAATGAAATCACCCAGATTTAAGTTGTGCACTTCTCACCTTGTTGCACAAACCTTGTTTAGGTTTTATTTATTTGATCATTTTTACCATTACTATTTCAATATTATTAATAAATATATTTAAAATAATTTATTTTTAAACAACGTTCTCTAAACAAAATCTTTGAATAATACCACACACATAACATGTTAGTAGGGCTTAATGGTAACATTTCGATTAAGAATGAGAAATAACTAGCTATTCTGAGTGGAGTCAAATTTCAATTGTTCGAAATCTGAATAATTCAATTTTTTTTCTAATTGATTGAATAGCTAAAAATCCATTTATATAATAATTGTTATTATTACTATTATCTTACAATAAATGTCAATACTAATAGCAAATTTTGAGTTATACCCTTCATTAAAGGATTATCTCAAGTTTAGCATTACACTGAAAAATTACTTGAAGTTTTACTTTCAAAATTTGAAGTATTTTTATCTCAAAATTTCTTGAGGTGCCTCCCACCCTTTCTCACTGATTCAATCCCAATGGAAGCACTCGCATCTCTCCCTCCCTACCCTCACGAAAATCCTGGATTCGCACCTGTGCTGTACAAATATTTCCCCTAAGAGATTAAAGGAAAAACAACATAAACTTCTTGAAAAACCTACTTATTTGCTTAGCCCATGGCATTATTATTGTGTTTAAACTTAAGTAGTATCTCTTCACAACTAGAGCTCAAAAATTGTATCATTATATTTGCCATTATCTCAGAAACGGTTGGTTTTATAAAAATATATTTAAAGTAAAAGATGTTTATTATAATTATATCTACATGTATGCAATGTTAAGAAATGTCATACTAAAAGAATTACGGAGATAAAATTAAAGACTAGAATTTACGCATCAAACCAAGTTTTAGCTCAATCGGTAAAATAGTTTATGCTCTAGCCGGAGGTACAACTGACACAGATGGACTGACAGAGAAACGGCATTGCGAAAACCAATTTTTTGGTTTCGGGGGTGATGAGACGTCGACCTTCATCAACACTAAACGTTTAGGGTTCGAAAAGTTTATATATATGCTTATAGCTTGAAGGTTGTTTTTATAAAATTATAATTATTTCCAATAAAATATGTGTATTTTAAATAAATCTACATATTTGCCATGATAAGTAATTTCATATCTCAAATAATTTCAGAAATTTGATTTAAAAAAATGAGAATTTACGCATCAGACCGGAGCCCTTTGTCATTTTGCCGAAATATTGAGGATAGCCATTTTGTTTGGAATATTTATGAATGTTTAAAAATTAAATTTAATCAAAATTGCTAAAGCCGATTTTGAGAAAATCGACATTTTCTCTTTTTGCCCTTAAGTCAACTACCCTTAATTTTAGGGTTGGATATCCATTTCAAGAAACTCCTTGGGGCAACCTTATGAAAACCTCATATACCTAGTTTTAGCCCGATCCGTAAATAGTTTAGGCTCTAGTCGGAGGTATATACAGACAGACAGACAGACATTCAAAACCTACTTTTCCGGATTCAGGGGCTCATGAAACGTCGATATTTATCAAGATCTCGAGTTTAATTTTTTTTACGATCACAATACTTTTTTACCTGTAATATATCGAGAAAGTATAAAGTACCAATTGGACTATGATAGTTTTATTCTTATTATTCAAACTAAGTATAACTTGAAGAAGCAGTAAGACTCGGCGCAAAAAAATAAATTCAATTAACCAATAAAAGTACCCTAAGGGGACCACCAGATTGGGCGAGCGAGAGTGCGAATGACTAAAATATAAAATAGAACACACTGGTTGTGAAGAGAGGTGGCCAGACTGGAGTGTGCGAGCGAGTGACTGAGCGCCCGCGTTTGAAAACAAGAAATGGTTCTATTTTTCAAGTGCGCGCGCTCGACCCGGTACAGTCTAGTTTACAGGCAATAATAAGAATCACCATTAGCGTGGAGAGAGGATGAGAAAACCACAACAATAAATAATTCGTCAAAAACCACTCTCAGTTCACGAAGCCAAGATTCGAACCTTTGCATTCTTGTCAACAACTATAGAGAGCTATTTGCTAACTATGCGCTCGCCAGTTTGGCCACTTAGTCGCTCACGAGCTCGTTTGATCGCCGTCTGTCCGTCCGTCCCCTAAGTACAGGGAAACTTATCCCCCACAAACAAAAACATTTGCAAAAGAAGTAAAAGATAATTGAACAACCTACTATAGCATATTATTGTTACCAAAGGCATACTACAGATAAATATAAAGAAAAAGAATTTTAGCAGTAATTTTTCTACACCTTGCATTATTATACTTAAATTTAAGCTGGTTTATTACGACCTTGAACAAAATAATACATTTTATAAACCAAACAACATTTTCATTTTTAAAACAAGATTTAATCATTTTACTCTCCACAGTGTAGTGTACAAATTTTCGATATGTACAGTACATTTATTTACTTCACTAAACTTCCTTACAATCTCGGGCTCAAATCAACTTTCCATCACGATATTTAACAATATCAAGATCTTCCAATCCGACTCTTTCGAAATATGAGCAGATAGACCATTTGGTATCCAGCACGGATGACCTATTCAACCCCTCGTTATTATCTGACGCGAAGAGGTCGTATCTATATCTGAGGCCACATCGTGAGATTCGCTAATTGAACATTGTGATGTTATTAGGAACCTTCTTGTGTTTAATAACTTTGAACCGTCAAACAGTTGTCATATCGCTTACTTTCCCGCTGATAAATGGATCGTCGGCATTGATTTGTTTTTTTCCTGCACTATTAGCTCTACATTCAGGGATGAATTGATGGAGCTTGATGGTAAAAGGTGTGTGGCCTTTACATGAATGAGGTTGAATTCTGAGATTGAATGTGCCTACTTTTGAGTAATGACTGATGATTAGTCCTTTTCCTCTTGAATAGGATGCAAGACTGACTATTCTGATGCGGTATTTTGTCTATGTCTGTATGTCCTTTCTATCTTTTAATTCATTCAACTTAAAGGGGGGTGGGACGGGAATGTGAGGTAAGGCAGTGTTTCGCAAACAGTGTGCCACGGAAGACTGTTGTACCACGACGATGAATTAGGTGTGTAGTGAGTCCACAGTCCATAGCGCCCCACATCACAGTTAAATAATAAGAATGAAATTGTTACGGGTGGAGACTTCCATTAACCTATAGTACCACTTAAGAATCTCGATTTTTTTTTTAATTTCATAGTTTTGTACTCGTGTTGTATCGTTTTGTACCATTAATAAAAAGTTGTGTACCTTTACTCAGAAGGCATAATACTAGTTAAACGATTTGTCATTATAATCAATCAAGTAGTAGGCCTACTACAGTTTAATGGATTTGGAGTGGCGGCCATCTAACGAACACATTTCTTTTTTACTCGTAGCTACTGATATCTTTAATACATTCTACAAATATAAAAGCTTTCGCGTGAAAATGAAGTTATGTGTCTACCTAAATTACTAACGGTTTGAACAAAATATTTCTAAACATTACAGTAATAGCCACATAAATTAGCTTTAAACTTTGATCTTGGAACATTTGAAGCTTCCCGGAGATTAAAAAAAATAGCATATGCTTTCCTAATTCTGATTTACTGTACAACAGCTATTCTGGGTAGTTGATTCACTATTTTTTAGCCACAGTGAGTACCCAAAACAAAGAGTGTTCCGCAAAAAAAAAATGTAAAAAGTTTGTCGGTGTACTATGAACTTAAACAGTTTTCGGAACACTGAGCTAATGTACATATTGTTTCAGTTTTTATACTGAAAAACTTTTTTTGTTGTTGCCAAAATAGATAAATTATATACATTTAGTTTAGTATTATACATATAATAACTTCAAGTGCTTGAATTTTTGTCATGTGCATTGCGTAATTTGACCAAGACTTTTTCTCTACATTATAAGGTTTCTGTTCAACTGTTGCAATACTAATGATACATATTCAAGCATTGCATTCACAAGTTAATTTGTAAATACCACTTTTGAATGCAATGCTGTATACATCGGTAAGACAGAAATGTAACTTTATAAACGTTATACTGAGCACATGAATGACTTTAAATATGATAGAACCACATCCAAATTTGCTGAACGTCTCAAACACTCAAGTCATCAACCAACACCCATGATTAAATGCATAAAACTTTTTTAATCCAATTTCTTAAGGTGTAAAAATGAACATAGCTGAAAACCTCCATATTCAAACCACCATCCTTTACAATAATACTAGCCTCAATGAGCAAACCAATTTCGAGAGTCTATCCCTCATTAATACCATCGAAAAAACTACTTTAACATGTCAAACTTAAAAATAATCCTAACTCCAAAATTCCTGAGATCTTTCCAGCGTAATAATGACCTGATAGAGCCAGTGTCAAGAATATTAGAACATAATACCATTCTACCTTTTTCCTATTCTTTCTAATTCATCATAATCTTCATGTTATATATTTAATTTAAACTTTATATCTATCTATTTACCCCGATAGTTCACTTTAACACAAAAGCGATACCACCTATATCTTTAAAAAATTATTTTCTCTGGTTGGTTATTTCTATATCATTCAATAATAAGTTTATATAACCGTAAACATTTTCTTACATTCCTCTATTGCAAAGTTTAATCACTGGCAATTATATGTTTCCAATATTTTAAGGTAAGCTTGATAGTCTAAATGTATTTTCCTACTTATACACTTTTAAATCTCTCTTTCAATCTTACTGTTTACTGATTTTTTCTTTCTTAACCTAATTTAACCTCATTTGATATTCTCACATTGATTTTCCTCAGACCTTATGATGGCGTAACGCCGAAACATAAAGTCGAATAGTCAATTCAAGACCGTGATGACCTAATCTAGTCATCTTTAGGGATCAACCAAAACTCCAGATAAGGAATGAATAACTTTTATTTTATTAATTATATTTTGCTAATTTGATTCAACACACAAATTCTCCAAACTTAGATATATTATTATTAACCTGTTTCATTTCACATGTTTCTTGAATATTGTTCCAAAAATTACATTTGCATTGTACATTTAAGTATATTTTATTTATTATATCTCTCTTATTTATTGTCAGTTAATCCACATGAAACTTCACAAGACATATTTTAAAATGTTACATTGTTATTTTAAATGTTAATTTCATTAAATTGTTTTCATATTTTTACCTTAATCAACATCACTCAGCATGAGTCAATATGTACTTATAGGGGTCAATTAACGTAATACTAACTTATTGCAATTACCAATTATGCATTTGATTATTTTATAAACTTATGTTATTGTATTCATATCGATAAACTTTAACATTTTCATTAATTACTATAGTTTTGTGAGTTATGGCTAATTTTATTATTATTTTCAGTTTATTATGACAACATAGTTATAAAACTACATATGTATACTTATAAAATAAATTGTTTTTCGCGAGTTGATCGCAATGAAGAGTTTCTTGATTTTTACCTGGATTAAACTAATTAAATTAGATCAAATTTATATTTTTCAAAGGTTTTGTTTGAATTCGCCTATTGAATTTAGAATTCATTATTTATCTGAATAGCTTGATCACCAAATACAAAGAGTAATTTAAAAAAATACACTTATAAAGTAGATCCAAAAATAGATCAGTAAGAAAGCTAGTGTAACATAAAAACTTTTTTACTCCTTACCATTCTATGAAATCTATTCCAATTTTATAAGTTTCACAATATTACGTCTTATTAACATTTTCTTGCTTTTACTCACCAATTATTGCCATGCTACATTGTTTCATAGCCAATTTTTTTTAATGACTGGTTTCTTTTTAAAGAAATTACTAATGATTTGTAAAAAATATTTACAAATGTTAAAGAAGCGGGCACAAAATAAAACTTCAACCTTTATTATCGGAACATTCGAAGATACTTCAGGAAAATATTATTTTATATTTTCCTAACTCTGATTTCCAATTGTTGGATTGGGTTTATAATGTATTTTCTGCTGCAGTGGCATGTACCCAAAACACAACGGTGTGCAAAACAAAAATAATTTTATGTGTACCGTGAACTAAAATGCGAAACACAAGTCTAGATTGTCATTCTTATAATATACTTGACTACCGATGACTGGGAGATCAGGGTTAGATCCCCAGAAGGATAGCCTTAGGTTTATTTTGGAATGGTTTTCCACGCTTCCTCCACACAAATGCGGTATAACTTCCTCTAAATTCGCATTTCCTCATCTCTAACACATTAGCCTAATTAGAAATATGCGTAGAACCTGAAAGAATACCAATTCATTGTTAAATATATATATGTGTGTGTATGGACATCGATTGATCCGCTTATAATAGCCGTTTGTCCTGATAACCAAAGAAGAAACAAGCCGGGACATTTAATCGGCTCTTCGTTATTGAACGAGCTACCGGTGCCGGACACAGCAAGTGCTGTCAGTGGCGCCATTGTTATCGGGGGCGAGCAACACAAAAACCGTTGGCGCGCGGCAGCGGCCTGGGCCGGACACAACAATACGTGCCAGATATTCCGCCCGGTCATTCCTCGTGTCTGTCACTGACAAGCCGCCGCATGCATTATTCCACGAGGCTGTTTACATGCTCCGAGCTGGTTTGGACTGAGGGGAATTTTTCAAGGGTCGCTATCGTGTTAAAGAGTAGCACGGAAAAAAGATGTATTATTTTAAATAAAGAACTGTTTGAATCTTCGATTCCTCTAGTATTCGAACTTTGAAAAAATATAAAAAATAAAAAAATTCTAATACAATTTATGAATCCCTTAATTTGATATGACAATTTTAAGAATGACAATGATAACATGAATTAATAATTGTGCGGTTTGAAGAGTAACCAAATAAAACAAAATTGATAGAAGAAAAAATGGTATTCTTATGATTATTAATTAATAACATTTTGTCTTCCTCACTTCACATTAAGGTCCAAGCAACATTTTTTGGATTTAAATTTAAATGTTTTCGCATTAAAACTGTACATTTGTAAAGAGTCGAAGATTCAAACTTGAATTCAAGATTCGAAAGAAAATTTAAGATTTGTAATCAAAATTCGGATTTGATAAATATAGGCTTCGCTCCATTTCTAGATTTAAAACAATTGTTTTTTAAAAGATATAATTGGAGATTACAGATATTACGCAAGACATAGTCATAGGGTCTACATGGGCTATAGGCCCTACTACCTTAATTCAAGGAAAATGCACAACCGTTGTAGTATTTTCGTGGCAGTGGTGGTTCGTAGCTAAAATTAGTGGGGGTACTGCTCCAGAAATTTTTTAACCTTTGTTTTAAAACTATGTAAAATGAAAAAAACATGTATAAAAAGAGAATTTATTCAGGGACTTGATAAAATCTTGACAAAAAAAACCTCTTTTACTTAATTTAACTTAAATTGTTACAGTTAAAGCATGATCTATTCATTTCAAAATGAAATCCATTTTTCCTGTTTTAATTTGCGCAAAAAGTTCAATGATTTTCTCCTTGATCTCTAGATGACAATTGAGGACTATTTCTCCATTGAAAGTACTGCAAGCGCATTTGGTCTTTCTGTTAAATAAAATAATCGAAAAAATTAATCAAATAGAATACCTGGAAGCAGAATAATAATATAATTTTACACTCAACACTTTATCACATTCAAGAATATGATATACGGTTTTTAAGCACATAACACGCTGATTAAAAAAAAACTTCCTTATACCATCACGCCAGAGCTGGCACTGCGAGAGCAACAGTGCTCTATCTACCTGGCAATCCCACTTTCCTTCCTACCCCCTCCTATGTGCGCATGCGCACAACAGTCAAACACCACGTCACTGGAACTGTGAAGCACACAGTTCCATACAAAGATTTTTGTATCTTTTTCATAAACTGGGGGATGGCTACTGAAGTACTGACATTAAGCTTAAGGAATATATATTATACTATAAAAAGAAAGAAAGAATTAAAGAAAAAATGACTCATTATATTAAATGTTATTGATAATATCAAGTGGAAATAGGGGGGGCTCCAGTTACGCAGTACCTATACACGAGCCTCATTGTTTCCTGGGAATAAACATTTAGAAAATATACTTTTTTTTATGGCCAGCATTGATAGTTTACATTATTTTATTAATGTTATTATATATATATTTATCATATTTATCCAAAATGACAGATACAAATCACACGACTTGACCTATGAATACGTGAAAGCAGATCAAGCATATTTAAATATCAAAAGATATAGTTTCAGCATATATTGTCAAATTACAATAACATAGGTGGAAATTACAGCTCAGTAGGTTGAAGAACTATGGACACTAAGGTAAAATGACCATTTGTCCTCGATCCTCTGGGAAAATCCCCCCAAAAAATTATAATGTCCCGAACTGATTTTGTCTCAAATTTGTTAGTTAAATGTATACAATTTGAAATTTTCATCAGTAAGTTCCTTAAGAGTTTAACCATGAAATCCTATCATGGTCTGCGAAGAGTATTTCCAATCAAATCAAATCGATTTCTTTTTAGGGTCGTTAGACTGTTTTTTATTCGTATTTTATTTTTAGCGTTGCAAAGGCTTAAAACTCATGACTTCTCTGAGATTAAAATAACTGTACAATTCTTTTAAATTTTACCTTCTACTTGTGGATATACGGATATACCGGACAGTTATTAAGACCCAGTGTCCACACACACAAATTTTATTTTGGCTTGTGGTTGCACTTAGAGGATAAAAAGGTTGCCTCTCTGAGATTAAAAGTTGTGGTGGAGTGTTCTTAAAAGCATTGTGACGTCATACTAAAGAGTATGAAAAACAACTAGTGAGATACTCTGCTTAGAATATCTGTGAGGTACAAATACAGACAGCGCGGGAAGATAAAACAGCAGTGTACGGTGAGCTCAGAGTTCTTAACATTTGGTTTCATGTAAAAAAAAAAGTTCTATTTGTAAATCCGAAAATTTGTAAAAAAAAGTATCAAGTCTAAAATTCACTGATTAATATATTTACTATGCTTAATACAGGTATTTTCAATCACGTACGTAGCAAATATAATAATAATAATAATACTTAACACCACGTCTTACTACCCATTCGGGATATACGCTCAAGTACTAATTACACAAATGGGTTAGGAATTGGGAAGGTTGAATATGGAGGAAGTGAACTCGCACTTGCGTAGAGAGATAGTATAAAATCATTTAGGAAAGCCACTAGAGTTCACCCAACCATTACTCGAACCTCGATCTCCCCGTCTTTGACAGTCTAGCTCAACACGAAACTAGCGCGTTAGCTAACTACGTGACCAAGGCAGGTTGTTGTATTTTATCTTAACGACGTTGCCTACTTGGTGAATTGGAAGCTATTTTGCGAAGCGGGTTACATCTTAAATTTAAGCACATAAACAGCCTAAGCGCTATCTCACTTAGGAATTTGACTATGAAACTGGCCCTTAGACACTCATGAACTCAATAGAAAGAGAGGGGATAAAATGAGTAGTTCACCCTGTGAGGCCTCTTGTTTGTCTGCTGATAGCACTTCCCCTCTTCCACTGACAAATATAAACACTTATTCTACTATTGGTGTCTGGACCACATTTATTTACAACTGAAAAATTATTTTTTGCTAATTTACAATTCCAGTTAAACATGCATTTACGGACTTTTTTGTCTACATCTTGGCAGTAAGATTTCTACTGGACATTTTCGTGAATAAATCAAATAAGTTGAGCTATGAACGATTAAAAAAAAGATTAAAAATATAAAAATGTGACTATGTAAGACTATTATTATTATTAGAATAATTGTTTACTAGACCAACTTATGGTTTTAGTGTCAATGTTTTTTTGTTGAAATTTAGCACCACATGCGGGCTATATGCTTATGATCTGATTATGCTAATAGTTTTAGTAATTAGTAAGGTTATATTTAGAGGAAGTATACCTACGTTTGCACGAGGAGAGAGTGAAAAATAATTTAGGTAAACCCACCCTCAGTTCAGCAAACAAAGATTCGAACCTTGTTCCCTCCATCATCGGTGGTTAGTCTATTGCGATAATAGTGCCGTAGAACATGCAGCCCCCAAAGCAGGTGTTTAAATAATATCACTCTAAAAATCGCCGAATAAATTGAAAATATATCAAAATGGGAAATTTTACCTAGGTTTGTCACTACGTCACATGTAAAATAGCCCCATGGCTTCTTTGGTGCTGACTGACAGCTAGCAGCTGACTTCTGACAGTCAACATTTAGGTAAGTACCTAAATGTTGACTGTCAAAAGTGACAGCTGCTAAACACAAATTTTTGCAGATCATATGGTTCGGCGTAGGGATATATAATTTGGTCTGGTAACTTTTCAAAGCTGTCAGTCAGCACCAAAGAAGTCATGGGGCTAGTAGCAAATATCCTTTAACCTTAAAATGTATAAATTGTCTCATTTTTCCATTAATTGGTTCACATTTATTTTTTCACTAATAGTTTCACATAATATTTTGCTATTTTTAATTAAATTGCTATAATCTCTAGATATGAAGTAATAGTATGTTTTTAAATAAAGCTTTAATTTAAGTTATTCAGTTGAAGTTTAATTAAACTTATTAAAGAGGGCGTTTTTTTGGATGGATCAAATTTATTCCCCACAAGATAACATTGTCTGCAAGAAGATTAAAAGGCTCCTCATGTAAATTCAAGTATTCCCGGGGCTTACGGTGGGAGGCCTTTCCCGTCACGAGTTTTCGTTTACCGACGCGGAACACGTTGCGAGGTAAATCCCATTGTAAAGTGAATACCGTGAGAGATCAAAGGATTATTCTTTTCATCCTCTCTTCAAAGTTCATGTTTCTTCCTAAAGTAGAGAATACTAATGTCTGAACACATCTCCGTCTTAAAAGCATCTTTTACCCCCATTTTCCACATTTTTAGTCTCTTGTATCAAGAGAAAGTATTGTGATCGTAAAAAAAATATCTATCTAGAGATTATGATGGGCTTAAATATTGACGTTTTATGTTTCTGAACCCCAAAAAAGTGAATTTGTCTTTCCCTATGTTTCTGTCTCTCTCTTCTTGGCCACATATCCAAAAAGGTTCTATGGATTTTGTTCGAACTTAATATTAATATTTTAAAAGAATATTACTCGGGAAGGTCTTTTTTACCCTGACCCTTAAATTAATGGTAGTTTACTAATGAGTGTTCTTTTAATTCCAAAATTTTCGAAAATGTTTCCGACAATTTTGCTTTAAACTGATACTAAGAATTTAGTTTATCATCTAAATAACACTATCTACTTGCTTTTTGGGTAAAAATTGTTAAATGGTTGTTTAATAATGAAGGATTTTCTAAAATTCAAAATTCTATGAAAATGGCTCTAACGATTTTGTTTAAAATGTACCTCTGTGGAGTGCTTGACATCAAAAATCTAAATACTGTATTTTCAGATGGTAATTCGTTTAAGGTAGACTGTTGACTTTTTTTTTAAATTCGAATATTTAAGCAAATGGCTCTAGTGGTTTGGTTCAAAATGAGTAGCTGTTATTTTTTTAATAACAGTTTTATATATGTGTGTATATATGATTTTCTTAAAATATACTATCTTAATATTGACTTAACATTGTAAATCATAAAGAACTTAAAGGGATTTGACTGACAGTTCAATGACAGTAATATTAATTTAGTATTCGCTTGTTGATACAAGATATGATGACTACTCCAAGGTGAACATTGAAAGGATATATTTTAGCACACACATGATTTAAATTACGTTTAGTCTTTTGAAACGTGAATTTTAGAGGTTTTGAACAAAAAATAATTGCCAAATTGTATGAAATAATACTTAATACCCAATTTATCAAAATTACCAAAGTTAAATTAAAATCCTTATGAAGGAAAATTGTTTAAATTAAGATTTTAGCTGCCGTTTATTTTCAAATTCTATAAGTAATACAAAAGGGGTGAAACAAATTGCTTTTTTAATTAACACACCCATAAAATTCGAGCAACTTATCATTTGGCATGGTTAATGAGCTTAAATATTTAGGAACAATTTTAACCAGCAACAACACTAGTTGAATGTAAATTAGGAAAATGCATGCCATCACTTGGTCAATAAGTTGTTAACATATAGTCTGCTGTCAAGAAATGTAAAACAAAGAATATACAAAACTGTTTTTCTCTATGGGTATTAAACATGGTTTGGTTTCTTACCATACATGATAAAAAGAAAATTAGTGTATTCGAAAACAAAGTGATTAGGAATATTTTTTTTCTAAAATGAGATTAGGCTATTGGGGGACTGTAATAGGTTACATAATGATGAGTTACATACTCTGTACTCATAATAATATATTGTCTTATAGAACACGGTGGAAAGAACACGCAGTGCGAATGTGAGATTCTAGAACCGTGTTAAAGGTATGGGCAGGCAAACCTAGTGGGAAGAGACTATTGGGAAGACCTAGACGCAGATGGGAGGAAAACATAAGAATTAACCCGTAAGAGATAGGGTGTAAACAGGTGGACTGAATAGAGCAAGCTCAAGATTAGGACAGGTGGTGTACTTTTGTAAGTGCGGATATGAAATTTCGAATTTTTAATGCTCGAGGGTAAGTAAGTATTCGTTCTTAATAAGTAAACAAAGATTTGGTTAAATCCAAATAAAGCTCATTATCAAAAATATTTAGAAATTACTTCCAAAATCTAAGTCTTCCTATTTGAATAAGTTCATCTAATAATTTGTTGTTTGTTAATATTTGAGTCACCAAATTCTTTCAAAAATGTTTAAAATCATTAGGTGCATAAATAAAAGATTCCAAATATTTGAAACAAATGTTCTTATTTTATTTGTTTCTGTAACCTCAGTTAAAGTTAGTTACTTTATAGTTATAAAAAAATCCATTATACAGATTAAAAAATAAATATTAAAGAATAGTGACCATTTGGTGTTCACTGTACAAAAATTAATTTATGTGTCTATTTATAAATTTTTGAAGGACAGTCAGATATATCTTTAGTGGCTTATATTTTGTAATATTAGGTATTAAAGTCACATTGGGTAAGTTGCACAGGTATAATGTTGATTCTTAAATCACCCGATAGTCAATAATCGCAATCCTAGATCAAGAAAACTTTGGGTTGCAACAAAGTTAACTAACGATCAAAACCTCCGATACCCTGACAATAGATTTGATCATACAAGAAAGTAGGCTAAATCAAATATGGCATCAGTGTAAAAAAAAAAGCACTGTATTTGGTAAGTATTACTTTGAAATGATATAAATTCATATATAAGGCTGGCTATGGTTATATTACTATAACTATTCTAATAGATTGAAATTTCGGGAAAGACCTTCAAGATTTTTTTTATTGTAGTTTTATTGATAAAAATACAGATTATAATGTAATCAGTCTACTCCTCAACTCATAGTTTTTTTCTATGATTATAGAAGAGTTGATTTCTTCCCGGTAGCTATTTTTGATCTCAACTCTTCTAAATTTAATGTATGTTTAAAAAGCTTATTCTGATGGCTCCATAATTAACACTAATATCTTTAAAAATAAGTCCCACTCAAAATAAAATATGTAAAATACAAACTTTACTTTTACTATCACTCAAATACGGTTGCAAAAACAAAATCAGTTATTAAAACCTGGGCAATCTTCTATCATCAATGCGACTTTTTTTAAAAAATTTGGAAGCTGGGTGGTTCAAGGCATCACTCTCGCATTAGACTGAACTACCAATGACGGGCATATCGGAGTTCAAATATCAGGCAAATATTCTGATTCCTCCCGCCCCCCTTTCTAAAATGGTTTTAAACTATCCTCTCTCTCTACCTCCTCTCCCACCCACACACAAAAATGATCGGAGAATCAAACAGGTAATGGGAGAGTGTATACATTTTATGTTAAAATAAATAATATATCACCCTTTTTTTTATATAGGAATAATTTTCCCTCCGATGGCAAATATTTAAAAATTAGGATCGCTTACGAGTTTGCAAACAGACAAAAAAGTAATAAAAATTAATTTAATAAATGCCTTAAAATAAATTTAAATAACCAATCTGAGTCCACGCATTCATATTTTAGGATAGATATAAATTCATTAACAGAAAAAAAATATTATTGGCATTAAAGATTAATGTGAGGTTATTATTATTATTATTATTATTATTAATATTATTATTGTAGTAGTAGTAGTATTTATAAATACTTGTTTTATAATTTAATAGAGATTATTACGTTTCGATGTGCTCGGATAATATTTTAATAATAAATTTAAAATAAATACACATTAGCACTATGTTTTATTGATGCTCACATTTTCCATCAATATAATGACTAATGTGGCCTAAATCATATAAGATTAGGCTAGACGTAAGGTCTAAGTTTAGAATGGACTCCTGATGAAGGGGCTATTAGAGTTCAAATCCCAGTCAGGTCTATTGAGGTTTGTTTTTTTCCTAAATATTTCCTCTCTCTTCTTCCACTTAAATGTTGGTAGATTAACTCTAAAATTCTTCTTTATTCATCCCTGGCTCATTAGATTAATTAACAAATAGGTTTATAACCTGAACCGGTAGTAAGACGTGGTAATAAGAAAATATATATATATGCAATGAGAAATTAGATAATTAACATAAGAGTCTAGATAAATTTGTATTAGAATGTAGAAACAAATTTAACAATAAACGTACCTTGACTACAGTCATCGCAACATAAGAAAACATCTACACAGCCCTCGAGAGACGATACACCCCATGGGCCCAATTTGACTACTGTCAACCACGTGGAGTGAAACCACCGATCAACACGTGGCTCTTACGGTGGGTCATGGGCTGCACTTACCCTCCTCCTCTTTTGTGACGTCACACACGTGCTTGTTCGTAATTTATGGTTATGGCGTCCATTTATTCGCAAGACCTGTCTGTCTCTCTCTTTCTCTCTCACAGGTTCTGTGAAAGAACCCAGGAGAAGAGAGAGAGAGAGGGAGGAAGAGGGGGAGAGATTTATGTGTGGCTGCAAACTGTGAATAGTTTAGATAGATGAGCTGCGATTACGAAGGGGGTATAGAAGGTGTGTTTGGGGGAGGGGTGTCAGGAGAGGGAGAAAGCTTGTGGCTGTTTTAAAACCTATTTGTTACCGTCTCCGCGTCTCTGTCGCTTTTCTAGTCTAGACATGGCAGTATATAAACTGTATTTTTTGTTGTTGTTGTTGTTGTGGAGAACAATAGTTGTAGACCTACTTCGGTGCCCGTATGGTCTTAGGCGTCACTATAACAATAGAGTGGACTGGCAATGACAGGGAGATCGGGGTTCAAATCTCGGTTGGGTGTGCCGAGGGTAGTTTTTTTTCTATTTTGTTTTCCACGCTCCTTCCAAGCAAATTTGGATATATTTTCTTCCTTTCACTTTAAATTCTACTTTCCTCATCCTTACCCCCACAAGTGTAATAGATATACCCGAACTGATAGTGAGACGCGATGAAAAAACCTCACCAAAGTTATTAACGACTTCTTATTAGGGATGGAGTTGTGGAAGATGACAGAAGAAATGGATCATAATAATCGTGGAGAGAGAATATGAAAACTAAAGTGATCAATTATGTGCAGAAAATCACTACCAGTGAGTTGTCACAGTGAACCGAATCTACTGCGATACTGCCTTAGACTAGGGGTTTTCAACTTAAAATTGTCCAAAGGCCACAATTGAACCCACGTGCATAGTGATGGGCCCCTTCATAATCAGCTAAGGGGTGGAAAGAAATAGGACTCACGCGGACACACAAGCTATTATTAAAATTGAGTGAAATTTAGTTTACTAATGAACAGGTTTCAGTTGGATCTTTCATGGATTTTCCCCAAGCAATACAAAACATTCCGTTCTCAGCTAAAAATATCCATTTTTACAACAGAAGATTACTTTTCCAAGAAACCTCATGGGTCACAAAAAAGGCATATTGGGTCAGATGTGGCCCACAGGCCACCAGGTGAAACCCTTGCCTTAGACTGTGTGATAACCTGTATTGGTCAATGTAATAAGATAGTTTCTTTTCGAATATTTATAACACCTAGGTCAGAAATATATATACAAATAATTGTATGATGATGAGGAATTGTCTGGTGGTGTGTGTTGAAAGAAAATTAATTTCGTTAATATTGAGGATAAAGAGAATCCAGTTTTGAAGCCAGAAATTGATTGGGATTTGAAAGATTAAAACTCAATCAATACATTAGTAATGAATGAGATTTCTTCAGAATTGCTTGAATACATTGTGGAAGAAGGAATTAAATGATGCTTAAAATCAATATCAAAAATATATAAGAGAGGAGAAGTACCATCAGATTTTCATAAAAGTATCATCTTCACACTTCTGAAAAAATCAAGAGCTAACAATTGTGTGGACTATCGTACAATTAGTTCGGCGTCTCGTGCATCAAAAGTATTTATTCGAATAATATACGGAAGAATAGAAGGTAAAGTAGAAGAGAAGATACATTTTGTTTCAGAAAAAATATGAATACAAGAGAAGTAATTTTGGCCCACGACAAATAATAGAAGCACGGATCAAGAAAAATAAGTATATAATTATGGCATCTGTAGATTTGGGGAAAAAACATTTGATAATTTGAAGAGGAACAAGATGTTTAAAGCTTTAAGGAAGAGAAAGCTGCAATCCCAAGACATAAGAATTGCTTATAATCTCTACAAAAACCAGCTGGTTCTAATAAAAATGACGAATAAAAAGAGACGATCAGCAATTAAAAAGGAGGGGAAACAAGAATGCAATCTATCACCTCATTTATTGAACTTATATGTTGAGTAAGTAATGAAGGAAGTAAAAGAAAAGTTTGGGTCAGGAAAAACAAAACAATTAGAGAGAATCGCATTATTATTATTATTATTATTATTATTATTATTATTATTATTATTATTATTATTATTATTATTATTAGCACCACATCTTACTACCCGTTCGGTTTATACGCAAAAGAATAGCAAAGTTTTTATTTGCTGATATTGTTATTTTGACGGAAAAAGAGGAGACATTGAATAAATACTGATTAGAATAAGCAAGGAAAATGTTATGAAGAGTAGCAAAGCTGACAACAATAACAATTCATTAAATATCAAAATTGGGACAGATACAGTAGATATAACAAGTCAATTTTTTTTGTTATGTAGGGGGAAAAATTACAACAGATGGGCGAAACAAAGAAAGAACAAACATTTAAAATGTGGGGCTGCAGAAGGATTATAAAAGTTAGATGAACTGATAAAAGTACGAAATTATAAGATTCTAGAAATAATAAGAAATAATAATAGTGGCTTGTCTGACTTTACATCAATTTGTATCTCAGTTTGTGAAAAGATTAGCCAGTACTAATGTAGCGTTGTCCTTGGGGACGCCCGACATTACTAATCGTACATCCTTTCCGTGGAGGCTCTTTCCATGTCCCGATGAGATGAGGTGATGAGGATAGCGAATATAACGGGGTGTAGCCAACCTAACCCAACTTAAGCGTAACCAAGCAAACCCTGTGGACCATGGGAATTATTCCCCTTTATAAAAATCCCATGGTACCAGCTGGGAGTCGATCCCGGGACCTGTAAGCCAGCAATCAGACGTTCTGTCAACTATAACACCGCGTTCACCTGTTCAGGCTATACAAATATGTTCTAAATACGTTAATTAGCTAGGGATGAGGAAGGTTGAATTTGGCGGAAGTGTAAGCGCATTTGCATGGAGGGGGAGTGGAAAACAATATTGAAAAACTACTATCAGTACAATCGAACGGGATTTTAATTCTGATTTCTCTGTCACTGGTAGTGTAGTCTAATAGGGCCCCTACACGATCAATCAGACTCTCTGTATTAATAATAATATTTAGCACCGCGTCTTACTACCCGTTCGGGTTATACGCTGACTGTCTGTATTAAAAGAGTAATAATGAATACTGACAGTTGGACTGATAATGTAGGGGCAGTACTGATGGACTGATGGATGGACTTACGAGAATAGTAATGTGATCGGAATTTTCTATAAGTGTTTTAATTATACTGTAGTTGCTATGTTATTGTGTTATAGATAGCACACACACATCTCCAGCAATAATTTATGTTTTATGTGCAAGTGGAATGGTCGGAAGAACCTCTATTTAACACCAAAGAAGGTAGCATTGCCTACTCGTTAACTTAATTACATCATGTAAAAGAGCGTGCAACTGTTGTCTTGCATTATTAGTTTTAATTAAGATATATTCTAGTTGCTTAATGACCCCATAATTATTACAACTTCTGACATGAACTTTTGTTGTGATGACAGGGCTGAGAATATGAGTAGAGGGTTCGGTGACCTGGTAGTCTAGGGGTAAGGTGTCGGACTTCTGTTTTGGGGTCCGGGGTTCAATCCTTGGTCCCGACACAGATTTATCTTATTGCCAAACCCTTCCTTCACCTCTGACAAGACGT
This sequence comes from Timema shepardi, assembly GCA_902151425.1. Classification (NCBI taxonomy): domain Eukaryota; kingdom Metazoa; phylum Arthropoda; class Insecta; order Phasmatodea; family Timematidae; genus Timema; species Timema shepardi. The sequence goes on along the minus strand of CABFVX010000012.1, from coordinate 550,908 downwards.
GTATTAATCACAACTTGTGAATGTGGGGAATGCCAGGCCTCCACCGTGGTTCGGATCCCACGTTAAACTGTAGGTCCTCCATTCCATCTCGCAATCACCCTACCACTACACATTAGCGTAAATGCGTATAACCCGAACGGGTTATAAGGCGCGGTGCTAATAAAAACAATATGAGTAGGCCATTAAAAAAAGTTATATTTAATGCAATTATTTAATAACTTAAGAGTACTAAATCATTTTTACCTGCTTATAAATTTTTTGCTGATATCTAAAATCAAATATTAAAAAACACACGAGGCTATGTATTATTTTCTATTCTATTATATTTTTATGATATACAATATGATTTAATACTAGTACTATAGTAATACATTTGTATTTAAAAATATATGTTTGGATTTATATGAGCATGTGTTAAGTATTATTTATATCTAAAAACATTTATTTTTTATTTTTTTAGCATCACGCACTACTACGTGTTCAGGTTATACACATATGTACTAATTACGCTATGAATTTATCGATGAGGAAGGTTGAATTTAAAGGAGGTATATCCTTATCTACGTGGAGGGAGAGTGTAAAACCATTTAGGAAAAAACACCCTTTGTACACCTGACCGGAACTCAAACCCCAATCCCCCAGTTATCAGCAGCCTAGTCTTAACACAAGAATGACGCCTTATACCATGAGGCCACCGAAGTAGATCAAAATTAATAATCAGAATCAAAATTGTAATGTGAAATATTTTATCTCGGATACTTTTAATAATATATAATGAAGTAGGATTTTAAACCTGCACTAAGTAGAGTACCCCAGATAAGATATCGAACCCCCTTTGGCTTAATTTGGGAATGCCCCAAGAACGAGGATTTGATATTCATAAAATGGTTATTATAAAACCAATGTTGCGAAAAGTAATGATACAATCAGGATTAAAATCCCACGGTTGTTAAAAACAATATCGTGCAATATACTTCTGTGGTCGAATGGTTTAAAGCAGGGTTCACCAAACACATTAAGTCTTGAAGCTACTTTCAATTTGTCAAATTGTTTCATGAGCTACCTGGATTAAAAACTTGCAGGTATCGCGTATTGGCTGTTATTTTAACACGTACAGAAGGTTTGTCATCACACCTCTGTGATCGGAGGTAGGCTCTATGATTTGGATCCGTTATTCTAACGGAAATAATGTAAAAATGCTAGTACATTTTGTATTAAAATGTAGTTTTTAATACTAAAAAAAGATTATATATTCATTACTTAAAACCATTTTATAGTAAAATATATATTTTTAATCATTTTTTGCAGCTTCAAACTTTTCATCAATTTTTTTTAATCTGTAGTAAAAAAATTTCACTACCATTCGATTACATTTATGGAAATGTTAATCAGTAACTTAAGTCTACTTCCACATTAGTTTTTTACCACCTTTATCTGATAAATGATGATACACACAGGCTAGCAGAACAACGCCTTCACTTGGAGTACAATACGAAAGTAAACTTTGACTCACTTCAGTGGCCGCATGGTCTAAGGCGCTACTTTCACATTATATTAGACTGCCGATGACAGAGAGATCGAGGTTCGAATCTTGGTTGGGTATACTGAGATTTTATTCCATAATAGTTTTCCACTCTCCCTCTATGGAAATACTGGTACACTTCCTATTAATATAACCTCCCTAATCCCTTAAATCATTAGATAAATTGGTAAATTGGCAAATTGGCGTATGATCTGAACGGGTAGTAAGAAGTGGTGCCATAAAAAAGACAAGGACTAGATAATAATACTTCTAGACAAGAGGACACACAAGTATCTAAATCTTAAGGCAGCACTCTTAATCCACAAGTTATTTCAGAAAGTGACAAATCATGGTTTCTGTGCAAGCTACCGAAAATATCCGCTGAATCTACTGGTAGCTCGCGATCAATCGTTTGGTGATACGTGGTATAAAGCGTCACTCTAAAATATACTGGACTGGCAATGACCGGGAGATAGGTCTTTGAATCACAATCCGGTGTGGGAATTTGTTTTTTCTTAAAAATCTTTTCCACTATCCCTCCGTGCAAATGTGGTTACATTTCCTTAAAAAATATTCACCATCCTGATTCTTAACATAGAGGAGTAGTTTGTCCATATGTTTATAATCCGAATAGGTTGTGAAACGCGGTGACAAAAAAAAAACCCACCACAATCATATTCCCTGTTGTCGAGAATAGAATGTAGAAAAATTACCCTCCGATGCGACTTCTGGTTCAAGCCTATTCTTGTATCTAATATCCTAGTAAATTATTTTGGCTCGCTTCTGTGACCACGTGGTTTAATTCACTACTCTCGCAGTAGACCAGACTTCTGATAGAGGGGAGATAATGAGGTTTAAATCTCAGTCGAATCTACTGGGGTGTTTTTTCCAAAATTGCTCTGCCCCCTCCCTCTACGCTAATACGAGTACACTGCCTTTAAATATAACCTTCCAAATTCATAAAACCATTGGTGTATTTATTACGTAAGCGTATATCCCAAAATAATATATATTTATATTTATACATATATATATATATACATTACATGTCAGTACGGACCAATCAACTAATCAAAAAGTAGAATCATCAGCTACTTTTCTTTTAATTTCCCTCTAACCCTCTCGGAGAGAAAAATATCGTGCTCATTAAAAAAATCAAACTAAATTAATAATTAATATTAATATTTAGCACCACGTCTTACTACCCGTTCGGGTTATACGCTTTAAGTACTAATTATTCTAATGGATTAGGAATTGGGAAGGTTGAATAAGAGGAAGTGAACCCACATTTGCGTGGAGGTAGAGTGGAAAACCGTTTAGGAAAAACCACCCCAGTTCACCCGACCGAGATTCGAACCTTGATCTCCCCGTCCTCAGCAGTCGAGATCAACACGACAAGCGCGTTAGCCAACTACGCCACCGAGGCAGGTAAATCAAACTAAAGATTTTGGTAAAACGTTGACATTTCATGAGCCATCTGAAACAAAAAAAAGTGTTTTTCAGAATGTTCTTTCTCTGAGCGTCTGTGTCTTGGCCTAGAGCCGAAACCATTTTACCGATCCGGCTAAATTATGATATCTATGGTTTTTATAAGGTTGCTGGGGGAAATTTTGGAACCGGATATACAACCCTACAAATAAGCGTAGTTTACTTACTGAAAAAAAGAAAAAAAAGTTTTATCAAATTTTGCTTGAACAATTTTGCTTAACTTTTGTTTCCAGACAGTGTTTGATATTACAAACAAAATGGCAACTATCTTTTATCCAGTTTATAAATGAATTATAAGGTAATTTAAATAAGTAGAAATTTTCAATTTGATCATATCCCCATAATTATTTAAGATACGAAATAATTTTGGTATTAAAGTAGTAATACTATTAAATATATAAATTTTTAATTTAGATTATATTTTTATAAAACCAATAGTTTCTGAGCTATAAGCAAACATACAGTATTTATTTTTTAATTCCTGTGTTTGAAATCTGAAACTTATCGTTATGGTGTTTGGTGGACAGAGGTGTTTCTCTATTCCCAATGTTTTACCAGTGTAGATTATTTCATTGATGTTCTCTGGGGAAGTTTTTCTGCAACAGTGTATCTTATTTTGTTTAACAAAACTCAATAGTTTTTACCAAATGTATCAATATTAAGGCCCTTGGTTCTGTCAAGTGCAAGTCTAAAACTTATTTTGTGGGATGGGGGGCGGGAGTGTAAAAGGCGTGACGTGGCTTTACAACCGGCCAAAGTATCCTCCCGTGCCAACAAGAACAGATGGAAAACGTAGATGGCACTAGCTACCTGACAGGTCTTGCGGAAAAATCATACATTTGGAAATAACAGTTTTACCGAGAACGAGTGAAATTTTTATAGTAATATTTTCAACACCTCTTCTAAGATAATGTATCAATGCTTATTAGGTGTTACTTTTTTTTTACAATATAAGGAACGTACTTGAATAGTGCAACTACTTAAATTGATTGGTACAACTTCTTTGGCCCATTAAACAGAAAGAATAAGAAACATAACATGAAGATAATTTACTCAGGGAAGAATTAAATTATCACAAATTAAGTCCAATAAAACAGGTACAATAACATTTCTAAAAAAATGATCATTGAGATTTTTAAATAGTAATATCCTGAAATTAATCATCAGAAAACAAGGAAAGAATAGAAATATGTGTTAACACAATATTTTAAGTAGTATCAGGTTATAGGATTAGCTGATAAGCAAAATGAATAGTGGAAATTTCTATTGCCTAAATTGGAGTTATTAATACTATACAAACATTAAATACTTTAAAAACTTTTTTTGTGAATAATTGAATTAAAGATTATAGGTTAAATGGTGATTATAACTTATACAAATAATAATAATAATAATAATAATATGTAAATTATTATGACAACAATAATGAACTTATTAGCTAAATAATTAAATATATTATTAAATGGTCTGAAAATAAGTTGGCAAGGAAGACATGTTCTGTAATGTTAAAATATTTAAACAGTGACTGTAAAAAGAAAATTAATAGGAAGGTTAAAATAGTCAACTAGGTTGTTATTCATGTACCTTAAATATGTAAGATACATGAATAACAAACCTAGTATACTATTTTAACCTTTCCATTAATCATCGTTTTACTGTCACAACAATTTTGTCAACTATTTTAACCTTTCTATTAATCTTAATTTTACTGTCACTGTTTAAATATTCTAAACATTACAGAACATGTCTTCCTTGTCAACTTATTTTTACACTATTCAATAGTATATTTAATAAAACTAATACGTTAGTTATTGTTAGCATACCCTTCATATAATCTATAATCTTTATTTCAAGTAGTCAACATTTTTTTAAAAAGACTTTACGGTGGGGTGCTAGTGAGCACAAGTTTATTGCATTAATTTTGAAGTTTTTATAGAATAAACATTTTTTGGTCAAAATAAATCAAATATTTCTTCTATAGAAACATAGAGTTTAGATTTATTAACATGGTCATATAAAGTTCTTGAATATCTGTCATGAGGATAGCGGAATTTGGTGACAAACTTTTCAAATAAAGAGAAAAAGTTGTCATTAAATTCCAGGACACCTTTTACAGATATTCAAGAAAAGTTTAGATTAGCATGTGCCGGAAATTAAATTCTATGTTTCTATAGAAGATATATTTGATTTATTTTGGCCAACAAATGTTTATCCTATAAAAACTTCAAAAATACTTTCCTAAACTCACACTTACTAGCACCCCACCTTAACTTTTGTATAGTATTAATAACTCCAATCTAGTCAATTGTCAATTTACACTATTCATTTTGCTTATCAGCTAATCCTATAACCTGCAACTACTTAAAATATTGTATTAACACATATTTATATTCTTTCCTTGTTTTCTGCTAATTAATTTCAGAACATTACTATTTAACAATCTCTATAAGATTTTTTTAGAAATGTTATTGTAGCTGTTTTATTTGACTTAATTTGTGATAATTTAATTTTTCCTTGATTAAATTATCTTCATGTTGCGTTTCTTATTCTGTTTAATTGACAAAAAAAAAGTTGTACCAACCAATTACTACAACTATTCTGATTATTACTGAAATTTTTATTTTTTGCTATGCAGTTGGCAGTTTTCTATTGAAAAATGTCAAAGCTATCTATATTTGATCACTGTTAAAACTATAGAAGAGATGTGTATATAAAAAGTATAATTTAATCAACATGCTTCTATTCTTGAACAAACCGTTTCCTAAAATAAAATGGCAAAACAATAACAATTCTTGAAGATGACCGTTTGTTCCCATGGCTCTACATTTCCACGCCAAATGAAAAGGGCCAATCACCTTAAGATAAAAGAGAAATAAAGTTAGTGCGGTGCCCCATACCATTTATGTAACTACGTCTTATTACCCATTTCGGTCAATAAGCAATGCATACATTAAATATAACGCTAACAGAATTTGTATGGGGAAAGTAGAATCTTAAAGGAAATGAAACCTCATCTGTGTGTAGGGAGAGTGGGGAAGGGGGTTGTTAGAGGAAAACTCAATAATTGACTCAAACAGGATTTTAATTGTATTCTCTCCGTAAACGGCAATTCTTTCTTACACGAGAATGATTCACTAGACACGCCGAAAAAAATCCTTTGTTTAACTTTTGGGCCCTCCAATTTTCTTACATCCCCGGAGCATCCACAGTTTTAAGTCTGGCCCTGTCTTTTTTTTTTTTAATAAGGATGGATCCAGTTCAAATTCACAAGACGAACCTTTTCAAACAGCTTAAAATGTTAATAGACCTTATATCAAGACAGCATACGTCAAATCAAAGTATCTGAGGTTTCCCAATAAAATAACACTAATAAAATAGTAAAATATTACAAATTTAAAATGTTATTTTTATGTTGGCCACAATAAAAATTGTTGGTATTTTCTTAACAGCCCTTCCAATGAAATCAGAACTATGGCTTAGCTGAATTTAGAACGCACCTTTTTTAAAAATTAAATAAATCACACCTTTACACGGAAATTGAACCTAAAAATTTGGTTCAGTTCACCAATGCTCTACCACTGAACTACCTAGGGATAATATACCATGCTCAGGGTCATTATTTAATCATATTTTAAGAGAGAGTCTGTGATGAACGTGTGCATTGACTACTAAGAGCTATCATTGATATCATAGCCACTGGCGGCTCGGTTATAACTTTATGCTGCCAATTGTGCAAATACATTGTAAGTTACAAGCGAATCAAAATGGAAGTAGGCAATACTATACAATTGAGTAGACCTATATATGAAATGCGAAACTTGGGGGATGAATGGTTATAATTACGGAAATCAGTCGTAGCTGAGTCATATTCGAATAGATTGGAAAATTACACCTGGACACAGGAGTCTAAACACGGGACCTTTTGTTTAACGCTTCAATGGACAGTCCTTGGATAGCTCAGTGGTAGAGCATTTGCGTCAAGTAAAAAGTCCTGTGTTAGATTCCTCTGCCCATATGCAATTTTTCAATATTTATTCTAACATGATTCAGCTAAGGCTGATTTACATAATCATAATCATTCATCCCCAAAGCTTAGTCCTTCAAATTGTCTAGGAAAAAAAATACTCCATGGAGTGAGCACGAGATCAAGCTATACTGACCGAGACCCGCCTCGGTGGCGTAGTTGGCTAACGCGCTAGTCGTGTTGAGTGCCGAGGATGGGGAGATCGAGGTTCGAATCTTGGTCGGGTGAACTGAGGGTGGTTTTTCCTAAAGGGTTTTCCACTCTTCCTTTATGCAAATGTTGGTTCGCTACCTCTAAATTCAATCTTCTCAATTCCTAATACATTAGCGTAATTAGTACTTAAGCGTATAACCCAAACGGGTAGTAAGACGCGGTGCTAAATAAATATATATCGACCGAACGGCCGCCGCAATTAGCGATGTTAATGCTAAAATTTGCATACAGAGGGTGTCACATGTGGTTATCACAACGAGCCCTCCGGCCATTAACCTCAATTTTCTAGACCAGAGCCACTATCTATCTGTTCAAATAGCTTATAATTTATAATCACGAGGATGATTAAGTCTAGTTGATAAATGCAAGGCGTATAGCCCGAATGGGTAGTAAGATACGATGTTAATAAATATGATCAAATTGTGCTACGCTAGAGTTATATTAGGCTTCATGTGGCAATTTTAGAATTTTCTTTATTGGTTTTTCACATTATAAAATAGCATCAGTAATTAGGTTTGCCAATTTTTTTTCAAATCTGAATAAAATACATGAATTTATTTTCCGTTTATTTTGTAATTCATGTCCGACAATTTGTCATCTTAGCTCAGTCGGTATTGTGTTTATCTACTTAGCTAAGGATCCCAAGTTCGTTTCTTGGCATGGCCCGAAACATTTAGCGTTGGTGAAATGTGGGTTTACCCTTTCACAGTGATCAATAAACGGCTGAATGTTGGGTGTAGTGTGTTTTAGATTTAAGCTAATTTATAAGTCATATAACAGGTCAGTTCAGAAAAAGTACGTTAAATATCTAAAATAAATTAAGATTAAATCCATACTTTAATGCATGTAAAATTTTAGTGCCACTATTTAACATTTATAATATTAGTCTAATATATTTTATGAAAGATCCAACATATATTTTTTCTAGTGAAAAGGCTATTTCGGTCTAAATAGTTTGGGAACCCATAATTTAACGTTCAGTCCAATTTCTAGAAAAGTTACAATATCCACTTTTTCAATTAATATGTCAGGTCATGTGATCTGCATCTGTTGGTTTTGATAGATATAATTAATACACATACAATATTATTAAAGAGTAGAGTATTATAAGTTTTGTCCCCCNCCCCCCCCCCTCCAAAAAAGTTCTTATTTTCTAAAAAGTGTTACTTATATATTTTTTAAATTGGTTTGAGTTTTGAGATTGGGTATCTTCTTAAAGGCAACATGTATGTATCAAACCATCGAAGAGTATAGGAAACCAAAGAAAGAAGCCTCCACTCGTGATTGGCCCTTCTAATATTATTGTTATGCTATATGTGTCACTCTTCTCCACTCACAGATATTTCAGATGAAAATTTCAGTCTATGGGTGAAAACAGAAATAAAACAAAGAGGAAAAGAAAATAGAACAAAAAAAACTACTCCCACCACAACCAAAAATGACATCGCTGCTGGCATTGATGGATGGCGATGTATTTTTCATCGTTAGCTGAAAGCTGGTCTCCCACTAAAATTACCCCACTGAATATTTTAATATTGGCGTCCATTAGCACTGAATATTTCGGCTATGAATGTGTTGTTCCTTAGTTGAAATGTCCACGCCAATCTGAACTGAAATAACAGCATAGATCACGATATTATATTTGTAAATTTATACCGAGCTACCGATTAAATAGGACGAGGTTTCTAGAGATAATCAACTGGCTTTATCATTTTTTAAATTAATTTATTTGAGATATTTAACGTAAACCGACTGACTGTATCAGAAAACAAGAATTTCTATGAGCTAGAATGAAATGGTCTACCAATTTTGCCACGAAAGATATTTTCACATACATTCTGGTGTTCTTTTACATGCCACAATTGACATGAGACCAACGGCTTTACTTCCCTTATTAGGAAATTGTGCTACGGATTTTTATCACTCAATAAAAATCCATCGACCTCAACTGGGTTTGAACCCACGAATATCGGGTCTTGAGGAGAAAACTTAACCTCAAGAGCACCAAGGTCACCTAGTTCAATGGCTGCATTGTATAAAGTGTCACCCTTACAGTGGATTAGACTGCCTATGATGGGGACATCAAGGTTCGAATCTCGGTCGGGTGTAGGCCTGCTGAGAGTGGTTTTACACTCTTGCTCCACGAAAATGTGGTTACATTTCCTCGTAATATAACTTCCATTAATCATCACTAAAACATTAGCGAAGTTAGTACTTGAGCGAATGGCTTGAACGGGTAGTAAGACGCCATGATAATATATATATATATATATATATGTCTATATATAATTGAAAACAATCTTCTTAATTCAAGGAATGTAAGAAAAATTTAGAATTTCATAATAATGTAGTATAAATTTACGATACATATAAGGTTTCATAATTTTAATCACATCAAATAGGAAAATGGGAATAACATGCTTGAACGTAGCTTTTTGACGAGTTTTGTCAATAAAAAAACTACCATTAGTGTTTGACTATTTATGAGCACAGAATATTATTGGAATTGTTTTCTGAAAGGCCTTTTTCCCTACCTGAAATCTATTATACAGTAGGATATTGGTAAGAAAAAAGACCTTTCGGAAAGTAATTCCTACCGTGAATGGAGTATACCTAGCTCAGAAGAGCTAAACAGATTATCCACTTTCAACAGTGGCGTGGTGTGTCTTCAGGATGAAAAAGGATTTTTTTAAACTTTAAGAATCTGTGACATTTTATCACCCCCTCACTCCCAATTTGGTCAATCATGAGTTGGCTCTTCTTTTATACCTTACATGGGAATGTATTTCCGTTTATATCTATCTGTTTAGCTTTCTTTTTTACCACTGCATTTTACTACCCATTACCCGCCTCGGTGGAGTATTTGGCTAACGCGCTAGTCGTGTTGAGCTCAACTGCTGAGGACGGGGAGATCAAGGTTCGAATCTTGGTCGGGTGAACTAGGGGTGTTTTTTCCTAAATGGTTTTCCACTCTCCCTCCACGCAAATGCGGGTTCACTTCCTCTAATTCAACCTTCCCAATTCCTAATCCATTAGGGTAATTATTACTTAAGCGTAAACCCGAACGGATAGTAAGATGCGGTGCTAAATAATAATAATACTACCTATTCGTGCTATACGCATATGTTCTAATTACTCTAATCTATTAGGGTGTTGGAAGGTTTAAATGAAAGAAATTGAACTCTTATTTGAGTGGAGGGAGAGTAAACAACTATAAGAAAAATAACATCAGTATACCCAACTGGAATATGAACCCCAATCTCCTTGTCATTATCAGTTTAGTCTATGGTAAGAGTGACTCCTTAGACCATGTGGCCAATTAGGTGGGTTGAACAATCGGTGTTCTACACATCATATGGACAGTTTGAACCTAGCTCTGCTTATTCCAGCAACAATCCTCTGACAGGTCACTGACTTTAACCTAAGGAAAATAACGTCACTCTTATATGGTATGGACAAAAACCAAGTTTGTGATTTTAAAATAATTGTTTTAGATTTTTATAAAGCTCCAGAAATTTTGTATCAGTACAATTTGTATAAGGTGTAGCCAAATATTATTTAAGAATTAGTTATTTGAGAAAATGAATCGAACCAGAGCTATTAAGAAATAATTTAAGACAAAATAATAAATGAATGTATTCGTAAATAATAACTATCAGTGTTTTAGTAATATTGACTATAGTAAATAATTTAATATAATAACTATTTTAAAGGTGATTTGGAAAGCCAGAATTTAAAAAAATACAATCCACCTAAAGACTATTTTTAACTTTTACAAGCGCAAATAAATATGTTTTACCCAAAACATTAGTAATAATTATGAGAATAAAAAATTAAGGTATTAATACTGAAATTATACAATAAAACTCAACCAAAATTAATCTAATCTCATCCCATTTATTTCTATAAATAACCTCTATCGTGTCTACACAATGAAGATTAAGTGAGTGCAGGGAATTTATTTAAGTATAAAATGAAATGGTTTGTATGTTTTATGTGATCTAACAGAGTAAGAGGAGGGGGTAGGGGGTTAAAACAGAATAAGGAATTAAATGGGGGGAAAAAAAATACAAATATGGTATTTTGTAAATATTGCTAATACTATATTATGTTTAGGATGTAATAATGAATAGATAAAAATGCCAAAGAAATGTGATGAAGAGTTGAAGTATTTCTCATGAATGTAAAGAGGGTACTGAATCGTAATTAATGATTATTTTGCTATGTTACGTGAAAACAGTAATACTTCAACCACGATCTGACAGTTGTAAGAGCATTGCTGCATATATTTTGTATTGTACTGTGCAATTTAAAAATTACTATTACCAACAATAAAAACATTTAATAGGGGATGAAATGGACTCTTTAAGACACCTAAACAATATGTTTGTGTTTTTTTTAAATTATAGCACAATATTTTGTGTTAATCTCTAAATATCCAAACAATTACGATAAACTTTTCTGTCGATGCTATGAACAAGATATTTTAAGTTTTACTTTACAGTTCTTACACTTCATGGCAACAACAAATCTAATATAATAAATATATACTGTACCCATTCTGATATTATCTCAAAGGGTTAAAGAAAAACATATATTTTATTTGTTAAAATTATTTTATAAGAAATAATGAAACATTGTTTATTGCCTATAATTGAAATTTTGTTAGACTTCACTTTAGACTCGTGTTGAGCTAGACTGCCTAGGACGGGAAGATTGAGGTTCAAGTTTTGGTCGGGTGAACTGTGTGTGGTTTTCCCCTCTACCTCCACGCCAATGTGGGTTCGCTTCCTATAAATTTAACCTTCCCAATTACTAATCAATTAGCGTATTAGTACTTAATCGTATATACAAACGGGTATTAAAACGTGGTGCTAAGTCATAATAATAGTAATAATAATAATTCACTTTTTCATTGAACTTTTTATAACGTAGGCTATATAAATTTTAAAAAAACACATTAGATCCTTTTAAAATAAATATTATTTAAATGTTTGCTATATATTCATTCACATGTTTTGTAATGGGTGACTCATTTAGTGACACTTTCCTTAATTAAATGCTAATACCAGTTTACAAAATAATTTGCAATTTGTTTTAAAATTGTTATCTCAACTATTAACTAGAGTTTGTCAGATATGACAGGACATTATTTTTCATTTCTGGATTTTGTTATTTATTTACTTATTTCTATGAAAATGTTGTCACAAAATAAAAGTATATGTATGTATTTTTTAATTGAGTTTTGATGTGGTTTTAAATAATATTTTTTTGATTTGCAAGCAATAGAAACAGTGAAATGTACTAGTACTTGACATCCTTACACACAGTACATAAGTTTTGTAGTTTGTAGCCATCAAAACTTTAAGCTATTCGTGTCTGTCAAGGTATTGATTTACTAACTACACATGAAGCTAACAAGTTCGTAGGAGGGATGAATTATATCCAAGGTAGAATTGGTAATGGAATACTGTTTGGAAATAATAAAGCAATATAGAATTCTCTCTACAAAAGTCAATTTTACTACTTTTTGGAGAGTTTTTTTTGATACAGAAACAATTTTATCTTGTTATTCGACTTTAATACTGAAATACTATATACTATTTATCCATTTGATAAATATATATCTCTGTATACCCTTATTTTACCCTGAAAGGTAACAATCTTTCCCTGCATGGTTACATTACTATGCATCTTATAAGATGGGGCCGTAGAGTAAGTAATACGTCAAGGTAATATTGATACCATTCGGGGTTCGTTAACAGCATAGGCTGTTAATTGTACACGCGACTGCGCCTCCAACCAGCTCTCCCTTTTGCATAATAAGTCATAGCTATCAATAAATTAATCTTGACCAAAATTGGGAACAAAAACTGACCATTAAAGGAAACACATAAATTTGGAAACTAATCATTACTTGAGAGATCATATGGACAAGAGAAATTAAAATTTATAATAAATAAAAAATTAAAAATGCGTACCTAAATGATAAGTGCAATTAAAAAAATACCACTTTTAAGCTACATTTATCAAAATTAGAATGATCTTAATTGCTGAAATAAATTATTTGAAAACAATTTTTTTTGTCAAAAATTACTTAAACAAATGATTTCCTTATAGAACACTTAGAAAGATATAAGTTTAAATAAAGCACGTTTCTATAAAAACCAAATACGAGATAGGTAGAGACATTTTGAAATATTTGTCCTAGATAGTATTTTAATAAATAACTAGCTTCAATAAATATTGACCAAGTTTTAGAATAAACATTATATGGATTACTAATTAATACAAAACTAACATACTTATGATTTACTCATTTTACAGAATGTATTAATAAAGTCAAAGTGTCTACAAATTTGATGAATGTGTATTAATCATGTCGGCCCTCAAAAGGCAATCGCAACGAATTATCGAGTTTTAATCATAAAAACTGTCAAAACCATAAAACACAAAAAAAAGAACTATGATAGTAGAAGGTTAATACTTGAACACAATTTTAGGAAATGATTCTGAGGCTTATCAAAATTTTAGGCCATCTAAGTAGACCAAAAGGAATTACTTAATATTTGAGTATTTAAATCCTATACTATGTAATGACCAAGCAAATAATTTTCTCAAATTTTGAATTTATTTTTACAACGATGATTATTGCTCATAAAATAAAACACAGATAAACACTAGTTGAATTGTTCGAAATCTAGCCTATAAGCTACAAGATACACAACAGTGTGCTAAGGTGTCAACATTAATTTGTGTTTTTAATGTCGAGGATTTTGGGGTTGGAATCTTTGCCAGGTGTTCTGAGGCTGGTAAGACATGGCTCACATTATGTGTTGTTAAATATCCATACCCAATGTAATTTAGAAGTGAAGTGAGATATATTAAAGAATACTCTATATTTATTCCTGATAGCTATAGTTTTATTGTTAAATTTAGTAATCATTTAATTCTGAGCGAAGATATTCCCCAGACCTGCTTTGGTGGTCACATGGTATAAAGTGTCACTCTCACAATAGGTTAGACTGCCATTGAAAGGGAGATCAGGGTTCGAATACCGGCCGGGTGTACTGAGGGTGGTTTTCATAAATGGTTTTCAGCTCTACATCCCTGCAAATGCAGGTACTTATTTTAAATTCAACCTTACTAATTCCTAACTCATTAGCGTAATTAGTACACAATACTGAATAGGTAAAAAGAGGCGGTGCTAAAAAAAATGGGGTTCCCCAGGTTTGACAGTCTGGATCAAACTAAAAGATTTATAGAGCTAAGTGAAAACAAAACTAGTAATAAAATAATGATTAAATAGTTAGTTAAAAATAATGTTAAAGAAGAAATTTTGACTATAGACATAGGCTAAGATTATTGTTTTAAAATATAGTATTGATTAATATTCCTTTTATATAACATTTATTTCAAAAATATTGTTATAAGGTACATCTAAAAAACATTGTCAGTTAAACTAATATTATTTAAATTATATTATAGATAGATTCTTAGTTGTTTTTTTCCCCACCAGCATCACTGCTCTTCCAGGCTACGCATTTTAAAGCCACCAATGGGAAAGGATAATAAAGGTTGTATTTAGGTTTTAATGTACCCGTTTTTGTGAGGAAGAAAAATTGGAAAAATTTGTGAAAGAACCTCCGTACACCTAAATTTGATTCAAACTTTGATTTCCTTGTTACTATTAAAACCAGGTCAGGTGAACCTGGCATCTAGTCTACGTGTTCAACGATGAGGATAGATATATTATCAATGCAATTTTTCAAAACCCATTAACATTAACTATGATGATAGTAATGATGATGATCATAATTCAATACAATTAATTTTAATTAATTAATTTTTAGGATATAAACCATATCTACACTCATGGAAATGTTTATACCAATTTAACTGCCATTTCATATAATTATTAATCATATTGAATATTTTGGATACATAAAATTTTAGAAGTAAGTGCCTGAATATCTTATGTTTTTACTTAAATATCATGAAAGTCAATAATTTTGACATGATTCTTAGTTTCCTTAACGAAGAATATAACTTATATATAAAAGGGACTGAGGGTTTTAAATACATTTGTATGGCCGTAATAAATGTCATCAAAGATTACGTATAATCAATATAAGGATAATTTAATCGATTAATATTGATTCTTAAGTTAACTTAAATATAAATACACGCAGCTAGCATATTAGTATTCAAATATTCTTCTACGTCCAAAAGAAAGAAATCTTCGTTTGATATTCTGTGCAAAGTGGTTCATGATTAATATTAAAGATGAATCTCAAATTACTTTTAAAGAAACTATTAAAATATATTACTCTCTTATCTGTTTACCTAGACTACAGTAATATTATTATTAAAACAATATTTTTTTACATTCGACAATCTTATAGTTTTCAACACGCCAAAATAAGTGAAGTGATATTATTTTAATGCAACACTGATTAAAACTGTAGATAGACTATATTTGCTTATTTTAGAGGTAAATTGATAATTGACTATCTTGATTTTCTTACAAATGGAAGTTTGGAGCACCATTTTATAAACTACTAGCACATATTTTTTAGTGAACATTAATAACACTTTACTACATTATTATTGTTATTTTAGAGCTATATTATCTATCAAAAGGGACATATACATATCAGATTAATTAACTTATAAATATGTGAAAGTTGATCTTGTAATTTTTGTCTAGCTGATAGGGTTATCCATTGGTAAGAAAATTGGGGCATGCCTCTATAAAGGAACAGTAATATTTATGCTATCTTATCTGGGTGTATTTGAAATGAATCCTTATTTGTATTTGCTTTGAATTTATTTTTGTCTGTCAATAGCTTAACCACCCTATTAAATTCATTTTGCTATGTATTTATAGGCCTGCCAATGTTGTTAATAGTCTGGTAGACAAAACTAAAACAAACTAATCAAATCTCAGGAATAATTGCTTCTAAATTTAATATTTCAATATATTAATTAACTATATTGTAAAAGTAGGCATGTATTAAAATTTTATTACATTTATTTTTCAATTAATAACCGATTTTAGTAGGCCTACGTTAAAATATTTTTAGGCTTTATTTCTTTTTCTTTAATATTGATTTATTTCAAACCAAAATCTCTAATTATATATATCTTATCAATAATATTATTTATTAGGATTATTGTAATTAATAAAAGCTAATACCAGAGAGACTTTCTATGATCTAAGATACAAGACTATATTGATAAAGTTAATCAACATCGCTTTAAGAGTTAATTTTAATCTACATTATATAACATCTAAGTTATTCTAAATAAAGAATGACCTATAGATTTTTATTTTGGTAATTAATATGTCCTAAAAGTTAAATATCTTAATTGATGCTATTCAATAAATAGGCCTACAGACAATATGTATTTGGTTGTTCAGCTTTTATTAATTTAATTATAAAAGATGTAATGTAACATGTTTATATCACAAATAAGAAATTCGTTAAGACTATACTTGTATTGAAACATGAAAAAATATCAGTATTTTTAGTAAAATTGTGTTAATGTTTAGTTTATTATTAATTCATTAACTGTCTCTAAAATAAAAGATTGTCAACATTGTAATATTAATATTAATATCTACATTACATAAATACAAGACAAGATATATTATAATTAGCTATTAGAGAGCGTATAGCTAGAACGGTTATTAAGACGCAGTGCAAAGAATATCTTAAGAAATGTTAGCGTGTTTACGACTATGATATAAGAATTCATTCATTGGAAAGTAACAAACCAATTTTACTAGGTCTATGCAAAGTAAATAGTTGCCCAATCAATAGAGTTTTAATGCACGGATCTATCTGATTGCCAAACCCTTCCTTCACCTCTGACAAGACGTGTATTAATCCCAACTTGTGAATGTGTGAAACGCCAGGCCCCCACCGTGGTTCAGATTCTACGTTAATCTGTAGGTCCTCCATTTCATCTCACAATCACCCTACCATTTCACATTAGCGTAAGTGCGTATAACCCGAACGGGTAGTAAGACGTGGGGCTAATAATAATAATAATAATAATAATGATAATAGAGTTTTAAACACACGTGAATACAACTAAACTATTTTTGATGGTCACCAGTTGTACTTTTTACAGCCCTTAAACAAATAGGGTTCTAATAGGACTATTACATTTATCTTCCCAATCAAACATTTCCATAACTAATCTAATTTGATCTAATATTTTACCAGCATCTCAGTTTGTATTACAGATATTTTAGAACTAACCATACTGTTGCCCTATTTTATAAATAGTTTATCCTACGAAGTGGCATTTAAAAAGGTAACTCATGATTGAGTAAGTGAAAGAATCTCGCCTTAAATTAAATAGCACTCCACCAAATAGGTTTCAGTTACTCACCGACTCCCGCCACGTGGATCTTCTTCATCCAAGGGTATATTACGCGATCCCCGGACTCCGAACCATCTTCATCGAGTTCCTGATCACAGTTTAGGTCATCGTCGTCTTCAGGGATGTCGTCATCCTCCTCCGTCCTCGACAACTGATGCTGTTGTTGCACCAACTCTTGAAGAGGCATCATCTGGTGGACAGTTGGGGGCGGCGAAGACGCTTCTTGAACCGGACTAACACACGCGGCCTGCGCCTCCGGAGGCAAGGGCACTGGGGGCCCTGGAGGCGGTGGATGGTGGTGAGGGTGGATGGCATTGTTATGGTGAGGTGGTGGTGGCGGGGGAGCAGGAAGCTGATGTTGATGATGGTAATAGTTCGTGTGAGGATGGTGGTATTGATGGTGGCTTAGGTGGCCCGCGGCACCGAAGAAGTCGTTACCGGTCACCGCCGAGGGGATGTAGTTACTCTGACTGTACTCTTCTGTTGGAGGGAACTTGGGATCAACAACGACCGCGGTGGCCGCAGCGTGGATCTGATGTTGTTGTTGTTGCTGCTGTTGCTGTGAAAGGTGCTGAGGGTGATGATTGTGGTGAAGCTGATGATGGTTCTGGTGGTGATACGGAGTCGCGCCACCGCTGCCCACCACCGGATTCATCAAGAACGAACTCATGATCATTAATTTTTATGGGATGCCCCTTTCTCCGCCTGGGCAGCGCGTCAGTGGGGAGAGAGAGGAAAATATTTTACCGAAGGGTATTTTTACGGAGGGCCTTCAAAGTGAAACGTTTTTTTTTTTTAGTTTAAGAAGCAAACAAAGAGTAACCGTAGAACAAAATGTTAGAGAAGGAAAGTTGGAGGAAGAGAAGGTGGGGATGGAAAAAAAGTAGTAGCGATGATTAAAAAGAACAGACCAGTTTCACTACTTTTTGAGAACTCAGTCGCTATAAAATGGTAATATTTAAAAGAAAAAAAATTTGTTGAAGAAAAGGAATTTTTATGCCTACAGTTACCTAAAAGAGACTTCCTCGAAAATCTAGTTCCCTCTATTTCTTCTTCCCCCCTTTTTTCTGGAAAGTGTGTTAAAAGACAAGATAGGAGAATATCGTTGGAGAGAGAGAGAGAGAGACATATAAGGGGGCAATGAGAAAAAAGTTCCCGCCCACAGTCACCCAATTAGCATACCACGTGACTCGACTGCCGACCAATTAGAGAGGAGAGACGTCAACCCACCATGATGGATTACCTCGTGCCACGATGGTGGCGCCATCAGAGAGCGTGGTGGAGAAAGGTTGAACTACAAGAGCACGTGTAGAGTGGGGGAGAGAAAGACAGAGCAATGCTTGTTTGTCAGGGAGATAAAAAGAGAGAAGTAAATCAAAAGAGAGAAGGTTGAATATCAAGTGAGGTAAGTAGCTGCGCAGAGCGTTAGTGAGTTTGTTTGGTTGGTTGTAGTGATAACTCGTAAAGCTTGTTGGTGTCGCCTAACCTCACAGTAAGTGACTACACAGAATGGTATAACCTTAATTTGTTTTTGTTACCTTACTTCGATTAAATAAAACATATAAGTTATCAAATGTAAAAAATTTAGTCACATTTCATAACAAACTTTAATGTAACACTTAGGAACACAACCGTGTCAAAACAAAACAATTAGATAAAAACCTTAACATTAAAAAATATAGGTGGACTAGTATTAGCAACACTAAAGTTTTTTATATTTAAAAAACAATCTTTATTTAATTTTTAAAACATGTTGCTTAGTAATAAACATAATATAAGAGTCACTCGTTTATCTAAATGACACGCGTAAACAGTTTCACATAACAATCACACTGGTAACTTATTTCGACAAATAAATCATTTGTTTTGACTAGTGGAGTTGTTGTTTGATGGATTAATTGGTCCCATCAATGCCGTAAATTGATATTATCCAAACTGATGGAGACAACCGTGTCAAACATCTTCCTTCTTTTCGTTACACCACGAACTCCCGTTACGTACGACCTTGTTTTACGACCAGACAAGTGGGACTGGACCCACGACTGACTGTCTGCTAAACCGCTCTAGGGTACGACTAACAAAACCTCACTAAAAGCGAGCGAGCACTGAAATCTCCGGGCACACATGTCGTCATTCTCCGTCTCTCTCTCTCTCTATCTATCTCTCTTTTTCCCTCTTCGCTGTCAAGTTTGACGTGTCCCTCTTGCTTCCCTCTCTCCCTCCCATAACATCATCCGGTCTCTTTCTCTCTTTCTCCCCTTATAACCTCAGAGAGTAGACAGCCAGTAGGGGGCTACTTTCACCTCCCAAAAACGCCCCTATTCCCCCCCTCCCCCACTTTACTGAAAAAAGAATTAAAGTAGGCCTATATATTTCACCCTATGGATTTTTATTTTCACACCAAAATCTCTGTTAGTGTTAAAAATAACCTACCATGAGAAACTTAAAAAAAAAATATTTTTTTTATCATATTTCTTTTAGGGATGAAATAGTAGGGGTTTGATTTTTTTTGTGCAGTCATTGTTGTTTTTAACAGCGTTTGGATTCATGTTTTGAGTGGTTCTATTTTTAAAACTTTCGTGTAGGTCAGAGTTACTAATTAGTCTTAAGATGATAGATTGACTGCTCAAAAATAGATTTTTCTAGCAATACATAATATGAAGTAGTTAAGTCTATTTTAAACTAAATTTGCTTAACGTGGTAAAATAATTTATTGTATGTAATTATCTCAACCATAGAACTATTATAAATGTGTTAATTACGGAGGAGAATTATTATTATTATGCCTTTGATCCACCTATCATTTCAAAAGGTTGAACATTATTTATTAAGTGTCAAAAAGAAGTTAAGTAATAAGTGCTCGATTAATAATAATTCTACTTTTTTATTTAAGAATAAATGGGCAAACAATTTAGAGCATGGGAACAAGTTGATATTTTAACAAACCACACAAATGAGCTAGTTAATTTACTTATTTTAAATAGCTAATGAATTTTACAGTTAAAAGAATGAATACCATATTTTAGTAGATGATTTTCATTTTCACATTTGATTTAATGAAAACATAATTTTGATATTGATTTTAAGAACTGGCAACAAACATAACTACGCTATTTATAAAGAGGCTTTAATATGTGTAATTTAAACCGTACTTTAAATAAGAAAAATATTACAAAGACCAAATATTGTTTTTATAAAACTTAATTTTTCTGTATTTTCTTTGAATTAAAATGTTTTCTTTGCATTTTATAGAATTTTATTTGTAGATAAAACTTTCATTTAGACTCATAATTATTACCAGTAATTTGATTTTTTAAATATAATTTCAAAAATATTGAAATTATTTTTTAAATATAATTTCAAAACTATTGAAATTATTATTCAAACTCTGAAATGGCCCTTTATTTCTTTTCCGTAATGAATTGTGTTAAGGTGGGGATGCAGGAAATGCGAAAAAGGCTATGTGTTTTTGCAGTTTTTATAGCTTTTTTTTGTCATAGTAAAAAAATTATTGCTTCTCTACAAACAAAGAGTTTAGTTTTATTCACATAGTGATATCAACAGTTGTTGAATATGAGTCATCAGCATAGTGACATTATCTATCAACATTTTTAAATTAAGAAAAAAGTTATCATTAAATTCCAGGATACACTTGATGGATATTCAAAAACTTTTGAGGTCACCACGAGGTGAAAATTAAGCTCTTATGTTTGTATAGAAGCAATATTTTTTAAATATTTAAACCAAAAAGGTTTTGCTAAAAAAAAACAGCAAAAATATTTAACTTTTCTCCCGTTTACTGGATTCCCACCTCAAAACAATTTGTATACACCCATCAACATTTGCTTATAAAACTAGGGGTTAGGTCACCTGGTGGTCTAGGGGTAAGGTGTTGGACTTCTGTGCTGGAGGTCCGGGGTTCGATCCTCGGTCCCGGCACAGTTTTATCAGATTGTCAAACCCTATCTTCCCCTCTGACAAGAAGTGTATTAACCACAACTTGTGAATGGGGGGAATGCCAGGCCTCCACCATGGTTCGGATTCCACGTTAAACTGTAGGTCCTCCATTTCATCTCACAATCACCCTACCATTACACATTAGCGTAAGTGCGTATAACCCGAACGGGTAGTAAGACGCGGTGCTAATAATAATAATAATAATAATAATTAGGGGGTAGCTTGAGGAGGTTATTATCTCTACTTAAATATGGCTAAAGTAGCCCCATGGCTTCTTTGGTGATGACTGACAGCTCATAGCTGACAGCTAAAAGCTTTGAAAAGTTATCAGACTAAATTATGTATCTCTACGCCGAACCATATGATCTGCAAAAACATGTGTTTAGCAGTTGTCACTTCTGACGGTCAAAATTTAGGTGTATACCTAAATGTTGACTGTCAGAAGTCAGCTGTGAGCTGTCAGTTAGCACCAAAGAAGCCATGGGGCTACTATACGTGTCCTATAAATTCCTCCTTCCTAATTCTACTCAAGTAGTGTGATTAAAATGTGTATAGCACGGATGCGTAGTAAAACACAGTGCATGGAAAAAAATAGAAATAGTGGTAAGTAATGATAAAATATATATTACAAAAAAATATATTGATTTGAAAATCTTCACAAAAATAACGGATAGTTAGCATTCATATAAATTATACATAAGGAACATAGAATTATGGTACCTTTTCCTACTAAGGAACTAAACCAAGATTCTTAGAGGGAGTTAAACTCATCCCAAATTTGTATAGGCCTGCACGAAAATATTCTCATTTGGTTTAGAAATTTAGCATCTACTTTAGATTACTTAGAATAACAGCTAGTGATGAAAAAATATTTAGGCACTATACCAACTTAAAAAAGAAAGTGAGAGTAATTTCCCAAATATTAATTTATCCCAGATTAAAAACACTATCGTTTTGTGCACCACATCAACTAACCGTCCGGCATTTTCACATATTTACTTTAACTGGGTAGAACTCAGAGGAAATATAGCCTTATTTATTTATGAAGAGAGATTGGAAAAACATCGAGGGAAAATTTCCCTCAATAGACCTAAATAAGATTAAAACCCCGATCTCCCATCACCTGTGATTCGATCTATTGCGAAAGGGACTCAATAAACCCCACAAGCATTGATGTTGGTAAAAATTAGATCTGTACCCTGGCGGTCTAGGGGTAAGGTGTCAGACTTCTGTGCTGGCGGCCGGGATTCAATCCCAGGTCCCGGCACAGATTTATCTGATTACCAAACCCTTCCTTCACCTCTGACAAGACATCTTGTGAATGTGGGGAATACCAGGCCTCCACCGTGGTTCGGATCCCACGTTAAACTGTAGGTCCTTCATTTCATCTCGCAATCACCCTACCAATACACATTAGCGTAAGTGCGTATAACCCGAACGGGTAGTAAGACGCGGTGCTAATAATAATAATAATAATAATAATAATAATATATCTGTACCGATTAAAGATGGCGATTACCGATTGTTTAAAATACTTGTTCATGCTTGTTCATATTACGACTATGTACATCAATTAGTCCCGATTATCGATTATTTATTAATAACTAGGCCTATTGGGAAATATGGTTAATAGAATGATAGCAGTTAATACAAAAAGATTTTATGCATAAAAAAGTACAGTTGGAACTAGATAGTTAGTTTTATCAATGGTATAAACTTTTTTTTTATCTGGTTATGTAATTTTTACATGACCCACAACCTAGATGCAGTGTGTATATGTTTTTTTTTACTTGCAATTTTGATCCCTAAACTCGAAAATAGAAAATTTTTCTCTAATTTTTACCTATAAAACGATTAATTTACATGATAATCTCCGGTTACGATTAATTGCCGATGATAATCACCCAATAACGATTCATCGATATCCTCATTGGTACAACCATACTAAATCTATTTTTTTAAATCAGATTGTCAAACCCTTCTTTCACTTGTGACAAAACGTGTTTTTATCACATCTTGTGAGTGTGGGGAATGCCAGGCCACCATTGTGGTTCGGATCTTACGTTAAGCTGTAGGTCCTCCATTTCATCTCACAATCGCTCTACCATTACACATTAGCGTAAGTGCGTATAACCTAAACGGGTAGTAGGACAGAGTGCTAATAATAATAATAATAATAATAATAATAATAAATATAGTGGGCTTCTACATTAAATATTTGTTACTTGGTCCAGCCTTTTAGAATTTACATTGATGAAAATTAACTTTGGTTATGGATACACCTTTTACTTTATAATTTTTTTAACTTAAACTAAATAACTTATTGTTGATAAATAACACCGTGACATGAAAATCGAACCAGAGACACCTGCACTTTAACGCACCGATGCTTTACCACTGAGCTATTTAGGGATTGTCTTTAATTCAAGGTCATTCTTCACTCATAGCTAAAGGGCTTACAGGCAAATTTGTAATTATCTTTGAATTTTTTTTTTAAGCTATTCTCTTTGGATTGACAAATCTTTGTGCTAAAAACTACATGGTTGAGGACATTTTATAATAGCTTCCTTGGAATAACAAAATACATCATATATATATATATAATCTTAATTTCCGTTTGGGTTATACTTATATGTACTAATTACCATCGTGTGTTAGGGATGAGGAAGGTTGAATTTAAAGTAGTTGTACTCACACTTGCGTGGAGCAAGGGTGGAGAACCATTTTACATATTTACTAACGTCTTATTATTTGTTAGTGTAAGGTCAATAAATAGATTAAAGTGGTTTTAATAGCAATGAAAATGTTAAACGAAATCCTCTACCACGTTTATTATGGAACCAAATCTATTAATCAAAATACTAGACCTACAAATGGTTTACAAACAAACAAATGAAACCTAAAAAACCACTCAATACCCTCTTGCACATCCTGAATAAGTCAGGGTCTCTGATGGACGTGTATAATTCATCGTCGTTCTTAAGATATTATTGAAACCATCTCCACTTGTGACTCGAAATCATCTTTATGTTGCCCTTCGTAGAAAATTTAATAATTGCAGGATGATGTTTTGAACTTTGAATAAAGAATAACCCTAAGCGCGGGATGAACCCACGATAGCTAGCTCAGTGCCAAAGCATTTCTAGTTAAGAAAGATCCCGCGTTCATTTCCTCGCCGCTTCTTACAACATGTACAGACTAAACGCATATATTCTAATTATTGCTCTAATGGAATAAGGATGAGGAAGGAAGTATTTAAGAATAATTTGCTTGGAAGGAGAGTGGGAAACCACCCTCAGTAGACCTGACTGGTATTTGAACTTCGGTTTCCCCATCATCAGCAGGTAAGTCTAGCACCAAAGTGATGCCTCATCGTACGTTTAATTTAATTTAAAGATAGTATAAATCCACTAAATACTAGAAAAAACTCGAGCGATAAAAATCTGTAGCACAACTTCTTTCGGAATAAAAGTAAAGCCGTCGATTCAATGTCAGTTGGGGCATGTGAAAGAACACTGTAAAGGGTGTGGAAATATCTTCGCTGGCAAAAATAGTAGGCTCTTTCACTCTCTCTCATAGAAATTCTCGTGTGCTGATAAAATCAGTCGGTTAAGAAAGTGCACGTTAAACACCTCTAATAAATAAATAAAATAATAATAAACGAGTGAATTATATTTATTAAAACGATATGTGTAATTATATTTGCTTTTAAAAAAAACTTTGGGAAATTGTGCATTGAAAAAAAAAGTTCCCAGCAACATTATAATGTTCTTCCATAATCCTCTTTTTTTTCCGACTAAAGTCCAAATAAAGCAATCCTATAACAATTATCGCATTCTTCCAATTACATCTCCATCCCCTTGTTGAGTTTGACATGGGGTGTCTTCATCTGGCAAGCGAACGGGACGGATAGATTATTTGAGGAGAATTCAGTGTCGCGGAAATATTGCAGGGGGGATGGGGGGTGGGTTAAGGAGGTCGAAGGGTGGTGAAAGTGGGGGGGCCAAAAGCACGCCCCCTCATGTGAGTCACTGTGATGATACCAGCCTCCTCTTCCTCCTTCCTGGCCCCCCTGGTAATCAATCACTCTCCATCCCCCCTTCTCCTATCCCATT
>CABFVX010000012.1:507642-519313 GCA_902151425.1 Timema shepardi | reverse complement strand
GGGGGGGGGGGGGGAGGAGGAGGGACCGTAAAATAGAGTTTACTATTAAAGATAAATATATCAAACACATAGGCTACAATTATTTTTTCATCGTGTTTGACTCTCTGTTTGGATAATACATAATTATTATATAGAGGATGCCCATTAATTATTCACCTCACTCTAAGTATAAGTAAATTCGATATTTTACAAGCTATTTTAAAATTATTTGTTCTAATTAATAACACAGCCCGAAACACTTAAGTTTTAATTAAGTAGACTATCACAATTCAGGCAATACTTAAGTCAACCAAATTATTCTTAAGCTAACGAATTTGTTAAAGCTAATAATAAGGTTAAATTGCAATACTTAACCTTGTATAAGTAATTAAACTAATTTGACAGAAATGATTAAAATATAATTTAGTCGAATTGTTCCTTAATTTTTATGGAAGGAGAGTGCGGAATCATTTAGGAAAAGTTACCTACAGTTGAACTTTGAACTCTCCGTCACCACCAAACAAAAATATATGAACTTAGATCACGTGCTTAACGGAGTGGGTGGTTAAATGCTAGGTTCAGGTTCACA
The DNA here is from genome assembly GCA_902151425.1 of Timema shepardi. Classification (NCBI taxonomy): domain Eukaryota; kingdom Metazoa; phylum Arthropoda; class Insecta; order Phasmatodea; family Timematidae; genus Timema; species Timema shepardi. The sequence goes on along the minus strand of CABFVX010000012.1, from coordinate 518,745 downwards.
ACTTGATATTTGAAAGGTGCCCCCAAAGTTTCAAATTGGAAAAATGTAGGCTAAAAAAAATGATAACAGCGATGCATTATATGCCCAATTTCCCTCTTTCCCTTTATCAAAAGTAGGAATTTAGATGCATCTGGTTTGCTGATTAAAGTTTTTCCATAGTGGTTTTCACTCTAACTTCATGCAAATGCCAGTACGCTTCCTATAAATTATATCTACTTCATCCCTACCCCATTTGTTAAATATGTGGTTTGCCTTGACGAAGAGTAAAATACAGTGAACAAGTAAACAAAAAGAAAAATCATAATAAACGTATTCGTTTTAGAATCCAAATACAAAATTCATGTGTGTAGGGTTAGGTTTGTAGAATTTAGTTTGCCATGACAATTTATATATATAATAGTAATACGTGGTGCCATATATATATATATATATATCTATATATATATATATATAAAATCACCGCGTATTGCTACCCGTTCGGGCTATACGCTTAAGTACTAATTACTATAATAGGTTAGGAATTGCAAAGGTTGAATTTTAGAGGAAGTTAACCCACATTTGTGTGGAAACAGAGTGGAAAACCATTTCAAAATAAACACCCTCAGTTCACCTAACCGAAATTCGAACCTCGATTTTTCCGTCCTTGGTAGCCTTGCTCAACACGAAACTAGTACGTTAGATAACTACGCCCCCGAGGTGGGCTTAAAATAATTAGTTTAAGTGTGTTACCTACCTACTATACACTTAATTTATTTAATCCAAGATAATAGATAGGGAACCCACTCCAGCGGCTCTAAGATATCACTGTCGTGTTATACTGGCCTGCTGACGATGGAGAGATCGGGGTTCGAATCTTGGCCGGGTCTACTGAAAGTTATTTTACTAAATTGTTTCCCACTCTTCTTCCGTGAAAATTCAGGTAGATCACATCTCAAATACCTGTTTCCTCATCCATACTCTATTAGAGTAATTACCATATATGCAAATAACCTGAACAGGTAGTAAGACGTTGTGGTAAAATAAAACAGGTGGAGAAAATGCGTTGCAGGCACGAGCATTCATTTGTAGAAGTTGTGAAATCGTCAACCAATCTCAGTTCACACTGCCTATATTTGAACCTTGACTAAAAAATAATCAAGTCATTTATGAGCCCGATACTTGAGACCATATTTGCTAAACTGTGGTACGTGTACCCCAAGAGAAATGCGGTGGAATTCAGTGGTAACGTGGCGTACAGTTGAATTTAATCAATCATAAAATATTTGTTAGTAAAAGCAGGTTTGATGAACAAATTGACGCAGATATAAACATAGCTTCATGCACTTCCATAAGCCTTTCTTTCCCTACATAGGCCTATTAGTTGCGTATAGTCTACCATTCGTTTGTTAAAATTTGGAACAACCATTTATACTTTCTTTACAAAGCTGACGATATTTGTTTCCTAATTTTGAAGAGCTGGAATAAGTTAGAGACGAACATTTGCCTTTGAATTTTCAACCGTAGTATTTTCCGCAGTGGTGGCTTGAGGTCTATTAAATAGGTGAAGGAAATAGTTTAGGGAAGGTGGAAAATAGTGACTATTGCATGTATAAATATAAAGTCATCAAATATTACGTTGTTGGTAAATGTAGGGTGGGAGGGGGAGCTTGTATTAAAATCATCATCATCAACATAATCAACTGTTTCTAGCCTGTGGCCGGGTCAGTTTAGTAAAATGCCTCCCTCTTCCTCTAATCTTCCACCATTCTTCCTCCTTTAATTTCTTCCATTCTTATCCTCTCACTTGAACACTTTATACTATCTGCTTCTCCCATCCCTTTCTTGACCTCCCTTGTGTTATTTTTCCTACATAGGCTACCTCATTTCTAACAATTTCTTTGGCTTTCTACTTTTTTCCATCCTCATTACAAGCCCATACCATCTAGGTTTTACTTCCTATATTATCTCATGTACGCCTTGTATTCCCACTCTTTCCCGGATCACTTCATTCATAATCTTGTTTCTCCTCGTGACAGCTAACATGCTCCTCACAAACTTAATTCCTATGGCCTCCACTTTCCTAGTTTCTCTTACATTTAATGTCCATGTTTCTATCATGAAGCTATTATATATAACAGATCCATGGTTTCTGCTGCATATGATATAATGGGTACAAATATACCCTGTACAACACTTCCTTATACTTCAAGGGAGCATCCCTTTTCATAGCAGGTCTCTTACGCACCTATAGAACAACTCTCCCTGCTGTCCTCTTCTCATTAAATCCTTAGCAAATACTAGATCCAAACCAATACGAATAATTACTATGGATTATCACTTTCCGGTAAAAAGTTTAGATCATTGAATCGCAGGGAAAAGGTTATGTATTTGTTAAGGTTTTGATTATAATATTACGGGTAGTAAGACGCAGTGCTAATAATAATAATAATAACAATAATGATTATAATATTGAGGGGCTAATATTATCTGGTCCACAGAAGACATTACGTCAGTAGCACATTAAACCATCTAGCGCTGTAATCGATGCGTGAAGGTAGGAAGAAAATTGGAATCACAGTTACTGCTCTATTGTAACACATTTAATAATAATTACCCAACTCGATGTCGTAACTAGCTATCGCGCTAGTTTCGTTTCGTGTGAGATAGACTGCCGTGGACGGGGAGATCGAGGTTCAAATCTCAACCGGGCGAATGGTTTTTTTCCCTATTTTTTTCCCTCCCTCTCCACGCAAATGCGGGTTCACTTCCCTCTAAATTAAACTTTCCCGATTCCTAACCCATTAGTGTAATTAGTACTTAAGCGTATAAATCAAATGAGTAGTAATACCCGGTGCTAAATAATAATAATTAATAACAATAATAATTCTAGTGTTAACGTCATAACATAAAAATTAACTCGAACTATTTTTATTGTATTTGTTCCATTTTAATAAGTGAAATTTTGTCCAGAAAACAATACATGAACATTGTCCATTTTGTAAAGTTTTTCAGAAAAAATTAAAGAATGGTTTTCATGTAAAGTTTCCACACTGAAAAAATGTCCGTCTCACATCTCTAGGAGTTCATTGGTTAGATCATGGACCCAAAAAAGGGTAACTTACACGACTGATGAAATTTGAGTGTAAACCGCCTCAGATCACGTGACCACTGTTGCGGGTTCCAGTAGTTGTTAGTTTCAAAAGCTAATCAATCAAACAAGAAGGATGTAACACTGCAAACACAACGAGTAAGAAATGTTATATTGTGAGGTTGGTAACAATGTTTTGACTAGTTTCCTGCGACACGCCACAAAGCGATACGTCACGAATAGTGTCCCAAGAGTATTCGCGACAGTGTGACCAAATCTAGGACAATATTTACACCCACAGCTCCACACATGCGTGGTAGAATGACGACGAAATGTTCTGGCAACTAATTGTTCGTTCGCTTGAAATGTGTCTGAATATATGATGGATCAGTTTTGAGACACTTATTGCCCCGTAAACCCTACCGGGAAGAACTTAACGTCGTTTCGTTGCTTACTTGGAGATTTTGAAGCTATTTTGGGAAGCGGGCTGCATTTAACTTGACGCACGTAAACAGTCTAAGCACTTTTATACTTGGACGCTAATGTAATAAATATTATTATTATTATTATTATTATTATTAGCACCGCGTCTTACTACCCGTTTGGGTTATACGCACTTATGCTAATGTGTAATGGTAGGGTGATTGTGAGATGAAATGAAGGACCTACAGTTTAACGTGGAATCCGAACCACGGTGAAGGCCTCGCATTCCTCACATTCACAAGATGTCTTGTCAGAGGTGAAGGAAGGGTTTGGTAATCAGATAAATCTTTGCCGGGACCGAGGATTGAACCCCGGCCGCCAACATAGAAGTCTGACACCTTACCCCTAGACCGCCAGGTCACCAGTAATAAATAGAATTAGAGGGAAGAAAATGGGTAGTTCACCCTGCAAGGCTTCTTGTTTATCTAATGATAGCACTTTACCTCTCCCTCTGATGAGTTTAAACACTCATTCTGCTATTTGCTCCTTGAAAACGTTGATTTGCTTTTCAAAATACCTTTTTCTTGTTTCCTACTAGAGAGAGACATTTGTATCCACAAACATTTTGAATCGACATTCTGGCAGGAAGACTCTTACAATATATTTTTATGACCAGGCCAATATCCTAAATTGTAGAGGATTTATAAAAAATTTAATTTACAAAAAACTAATTCAAGATAAAATTAATAATTTTCTGACACTGTAGGACTATTTTTAGAATGATTTAAGAATCTATGGTTTTTGTTTCACTGTTACATCTTTAAAACTGTCCGACACCTTAGCTTACACAGTAGCGTGTCTGCCTACTGAGTTAAGGATGCCAGGTTCGATTCCCGGCATGGCCGAAAATATCATTGATAAACTAATGGGGTTACCCTTTCACATTGATAAATTAAAGGCTGGAAACTGGATGTTGTCCCGGTCCTAGTCTTAAGATAGGTTATAAGGCATAAGAAGCTACGTCAGGTCTATATGACTAGAATAAAAAAACTGACCTAGTCCATAGGCTGGAAACAGTAATGGTAGTAAAATCTTTAAAATTATCTGAATAAAACGTAAATTCATCAATATTAGAAATCAAATCTCCTCCTTCCGTGAAGTTACATGTAAGAAACGTCATTAATTTACCTCAACCAGGATCACGATCGTTGAGGTATGTCGCTTCCTTCAATGTGAAGGCCTTTAGTGTTTTAACAAGGAAAATGTTTATGGGCAGACGAGCTGTGAATATTGCTTGAAATGAGCGTCAAATAAAGCTGTACTATGGGCCCAGTGAACTTAAATATAATGGATCAGATGGGGTGGTAAAAAGTGGTTCTGTGGGAACGTCTTCAAGAAAATGTTGCTCCCCAAATAAGCAAGGTTTCATTTTAAGATTTCTAAAATTGCTGTACCGTGGTTAAATTAGGTAATATAGTCAATAAAGTGATATCAGTACTGTACTTTTATTTTCTCATGTTTTATAGACTTTCTTGACTTTGGTGGTGGTGGGTGGGGATGATAAATCTGTTATTATTAATTTTACCCTTTAGTAATCATTACTTACGTAGTGAAAATTAAGTTTAGCCTATTCTAACGCCGTTTAGTACTAGATTTGTATTTAAAACAAAACACCCTGTTTGACTTTAACATTAATATAAATTAAATATTTGATTTGCACCCCAGATTCAATTAGGTCTAACATTTTTCTCAATAGCGGTAACAATATCTGAAAAAAAGGTTTAGGCACAAGCCTACTTACAACAGTTTATTCATTCTGGGTTATATAACTAACACTTAATTTAAGTGTACATTGACTTCAAATAACACCCTTCTAATTTAATTAATTATAGACCTCGGTGTAAGATTGTTTAAGTAATACCATAAATTCTGATCTTGTACGAAACATGTTTATGTTTTTTGTGCATCACGAGTAAAAATAGGCAAATTCTTTAGCTAGAAAATAAATAAAGGGAAGACATTATGGATATTCTTTTCTGACTGGTTTTATAAGATGGGGGCTGGTTTCAACTTGCCACTATTGTTCAAATTCACTATTCTTATTCTAACGTCCTTTAAAGGGGGTGGAGGGTGGGGTGTTTAGATGGGGAAAAAAAATGTTGGTCAAAATAAATTAAATATTTCTCCAGTAGATAAGTTTAGTTTAATTTTCTCTGATAAAGAGATAATTATGAAAGATAACAAATAACTAATACATTTTGAGATTACTCTCTGTAGAAAATTAAAATTAAACCGATCTACTAAACCAATATTTTATTTATTTTGCCCAAAAAAGTTTTTTGTTAAAAAAACTTCAAAAAAACAGTCATTCGCTTCAGTGGCTGAACGGTCTAAGGCGTCACTATAATGTTAGGCTAGCTTGCTTATAACGGGGAGGTCGGGGTTCGAATCACTGCCAGGCATACTGAAAAGGGTTTTTTCTAATTATTTTAACCCCTCCCCTTCCATGCAAATTCGTGTAGATTACCTCCAAAATTCTGTAAAATTATCGAACCAAAATTATCTAGTAAAAGATTATTAGTATCGAAAGGAAAATATCGAGATTAGTAAAGTGTCGATAGTTTTTTTCACATCTATATCTAGGTGTACTAGAGTTACACATAAGCTAAATTTAAAAAATAGAAGTATATTTAATGAGTTCCTTCCAAATATCTACTAAATCAGTCTCAAGATGACACCTGTATTCCCAATAGCTCCCTAATACCTTTGTCCCACCATTGTCGGCATCCTGTTTACGATACTCGGTCCAGTGAAGATTTCCCTCTCAGGAGGTTTACCGAGACACGTCGTCTTCAGAATCATTAGCCGGGGTCCTCTCCCAGGACTCTCACCTTGTCCTTCGAGAGAGATTTTCCACAAGATGGATTGGTCCTCCCTAAGGACGGGTTCAAATTCTTCTAAAAAAGTACACTTTGCCGCCGAACATCGAGATTTGTGTAAGTTGGGGCTTGTTCTCTGAACCATAATGGTTCTCTTACATAGACCTTGTTTGAAGTATCCTGTTAGTTATCTCATTCATTTTAGTGAATGTACAGTTCACTTTTCATCATAAGGACCATTTAGAAAAATATTTTTTGTGGCTAAATTTTACAACATTTTACTTTTGCTTCAGTGGCCGTAAGATCTAACGAGCTACTCTCGTGTTAGACTAGACTGCTGAAGATGGGAAGATTGTGGTTTTAATCCAGTTGGGTCCACAGAGGGGGATTTTCCTAAATATTTTTTCTACTCTCCCTCAACGCAAATAGGGATGTACTTCCTCAAAATTAAACCTTCCTAATCCCTAAAACATTACAGTAATTAGTACATAAGCGTATAGCCCAAGAAGTCAGTAAGACGCAGTGCTAAAAAAAAACTATATACTTAATGCTTTATATTGGTAATAATAATAATATAGTCCTATATCAAAAATGACAGCTCCAGCTCACATAATTTGATATATTTAAGAAAGTTTTGTTCATATCCACAGTAATTTTTCATACTGTAGATCAATTTACTTTTTTGGAAGTTACTCACATTAACTAATCCAAGAATCCACCCAATTCTAGAACTTAATAATTAAGGGGTGATATAGTGGGAAGGACTTTAAGGCAAAGGTTCTCAAACTGGGGTACGCGGGCCCCTTTCAGGAGTGAGCAGCTCTCAAGGGATAGTAGGCGAAATGGCAAGGGAATTTTGGAGAGCCCTAAATGTTGGCTTTTACCGTTATCTGGTTGGTTATTTCCACCCATCTTTTCCCCCTATTTGCTCTTGGCTGGAGACCGATTTCTGAGAATTTTCAACCCTCTACTTGACACCTTCTACGTTAGCAGTAATATTGCTGATATTTAGAACAATTTGAGAATATTTCCAGAACAGTACATTTCTCTCTCAACGATATTACTCAAACTAGCAAAGCAGATGTAGAGAATATTGCGCTGATTTAGATATATTAATTAGTTCAAATCTTTTTGTATTTATGTATTATATATCGGCCTATTCATGACAATGTTACTCAAACATATAATGCGTGTTGAGGTGGTTTTCCAAACATAGTTATCTTGCTCATTTGTATGAAATGAGACAAAAAGTTAGAGTTTTCTTCTCGGAAAGCAAGTTTAGTAACAGATCTACTAACGAGTAGTGGCTGTGCAGGCTAGCTTTCATGGCTGACGTATTTCAATCTCGTAGAAGAAAATTAACATGCGCTTCATGATTTGTTGTCAACGACATAAGAGATTGTCTGAATTTGACCGGCGAATATTTTCCTGAGAATTAAGGGGCGAGTTCTAGATGCAAGACCCTTGTCGTGTCAGTGGAAGACACCATTCTACCATATTTCTTTTCAACGAAATAAATTATTGAAGTGTCCTGTGATGAAACCTTCAAATCCAGTCTCAAGAAAACCTCTCTGGCATATCTTGGCCAGACTTTTGTTTGCAAAGGCTGAACGAGTTTTCTCATGTTGATGACCATGCCATCAGGTTTATGATGCCTTTTTCAAAAACATATTTTTGTGAGAGTGGTTTTTATTTCATGGTATACCTAAAAATTAAGTACCGCAATAGTCTAAATTTGGAGCATGTCCTCGTCTTGAAAAATTCAATTGCACAACCAGACATTAAAAAGTTGTGCCAAGCCATGCAGCCACACCGCTCTCAATTAAAATCTTTGGGATTCATAATATATCAACTCAAGAATTACAATTAAGTATGATGCTTTAAAAATATTGTGTTAGGTTTATTTCTTTCTTTATTTTTGAACGAATTTTTGTAGAAAATGTATAAAACTCTTCTATATACATTTTAGAGTAAAATTATGTTTTTTTTTAAATTTATCATTACGATTCCCAAAAGAGATAATGTTAAGGATATAACAGTAAGATTCTCTCTAAAAAGCTTGTCACATTTGAAATATTTTGATTACACATATATTTTTCAAATAGAATAAATATATCAATTATATAACATGTGGTCATAATTTTTTTAAACCTGTAATTTTGATTATTTTTTTCTTGGGGGTACATTACACTTTTAGTCATAGCCAAGGTGTACAATCTAAAAAAAAGTTTTAGAACCGCTTCTGGGAATGTAGAATTATAGTTCACCTAAAAAGAGAGTGAGAAACTACAAATAAATAATATGGCGACAAATTTAGATCAATCCCTAACTTTCTGGGTTAGAGTAATATTATAAACCCCTACACTTGAACTGTAAATAATTATATCACTTATTAATCCCACAGTGGTATATATGTGGAAAAATGGCTTAACTCTCTTCTTGTCTGGATTTCCAATGATTGGGAGGTTGGTTTTCGTGTTAAAATCCTAGTCGAGTAATATGAGATTTTTTTTAATCAAAATAGTTTCCCACTTTTCCATAATTTGGATTAGGGTAGATTTACTACCAATTCTATATTATTAAAGCTTTATCCATTAGTACAAAAATGTGGATATTCCTAGCAGGTAATGCGTTGTCAAGCACAAAATAAACTGATTAAAAATTGGTTTTAAGTAAAAAAATCAATTTTAATGGCTAAGTATCTACCACAAATCTAGGAGAGCTTACTTTAATTCCGGATGTTGTGAATATATTTACTACTTGTATAAAACTGTTATCCTGCTATAAAATTATTTAATATTAAAGTGCTAAGGCTAGATTTATAAACCTAGTCAGCCTAGTAGTCGTAATGTCATGGATTAAGCTATTTAGTAAACTGTGTGCTGATAAAATCAGCGTATTTAGAAAGTGCGCTTTAAATAATTCAAATATCCTAACAACCAATTGATAGTTAAAAAATTCCTCTGAAATTTAAACCAATTTTTTTTATATCTATTTATTAACTATAAAATTATTTTTTTTTAAATAGAGCGAGCATAATCCTCAAATGTAGGCTATATTTGTTTGTCTATGGTTGTTTATCATTAAAGTAACAATTAGTTTAGTTAATCACTGAGCCTTATTAGAGAGAGAAAAACAAACTCCCGATTGTGGCACAATCGACTCGTTAATTGAGCTGTCTCGTTCCGGTCTCGTTGCTAGCGAGATCTCAAGAGAGAATGGGGATCTTGGGAGAAAAAGAGTTCTATTTTTAAAATTCAACGAACTGTTCTAATTGTTGTTTGCTGCAGGGGATTAAACACCGGGAAAGTGTCTTTTATTTCTCTTGCCAGTAAAGGGTATTTCAAACCCAGAGTAACTTGAACGTAACAAATAAGTTTAATGTTTAGTAAAATGGTGAAATTATAGTCTAACGCTGTATCAGGATTTTTCTACTAACTTAAACATAATAGAAATGGATAGTTTACAGGATTAACTTGTTTTTACTTAAACACTTTATCGTTTGATATTGAATGGTGCTAGTAATAATGGCGTGTCTGAGCTAGATTAGCCAGTATTATTGTACCTTTGCTCAGGATGCCTCCAAATATACTAATCACATACCCTTTTCGTAGAGGCCTTATTCCATAGCCCGACGAGATGAGGGGATGATGGTGTAAATTATATGAAGATTTTAAACCTAACTTGAGTCGAACAAACCAAAACCTGGTAACCATGAGAATTAGTCCCTTTTTGAGAGAAAAATCCCCTACTACTAGAAGGAAATCTAATCCGAGACCCCTAGGTCAGCAGCCAAGGGTTCTGACCACTATGCCACAAAGCCGGTTGGCATAGAATTATTTATAATCCTTTTTTTTTTGTAGTAAGTGTTTAGAAAGCCCCTTACAGCTATAAGGGATCCTGATATCGAATGTTTACACTAAGTTTTTGGGAATAGCGATAATTTTGTTGAAGTATTTCAAATTCCAACAAATTATTGTAAAGTGGTCAGATTTATTTTGTTCTTTGCTCTAGACCATTTTACATATAATATATTTACTTTCCCTTATTTATATTGTTGATTGGATATTATTCTTAAACACCTTAAATGATTTGTTGATGTATTATGCTTACAACCCATCAGTTATAATATTCAAGGATATATCAATTGTTTATACTTAATTGTACTCAATTTACTCCCACTCTCAAGGTCATTAGTAATTATATGCTGTCATTGTTAGTATAATGAAAGTGTATCCTAATTATATAGTATTGCTATTTACCAATTAGGCCCATTTAGTTCATTATAGCCTTCGGCACGTTTTATCTTGGCTATTTTTGGCCTAATTTAGTAATTAGTTATCCTTACTAAATGGTTTATCCAAAATGTTTGGTTATAAGAAAATTTGGGATCTATGTTAATTTTAAGTAGTCCAAGCGACGATCAAAATTATAAGCTATATATTTTCTAAAGTTCAATTAACTACCTCTATTTTTAAGCTATTAATTTTTGATACAATTAGGTCATTTTTGAAATTATTCTTACACTTTATTTTTATTATATTGTTTCTTCCCACAAGCTAGGTTCTATGCCAATTTGCACGTGCCGTTTCACAAAGTAAAGGGGAGGTTTGGCGCGGAACAGCCAGCCAATCAGTGCTTAGCATATGCCTTCCTTGTTTGTAAACTGTGGAGTGATGCGGGAGGGGGGGGGGGACACGATTTTTTTAAAACACATCTCTTGAGGTTTCTAGT
>CABFVX010000012.1:488759-505482 GCA_902151425.1 Timema shepardi | reverse complement strand
GGGGGGGGGGGGGCTCAAAATGGCCAAAAATGTGATTTTATTCCTGAAATCTTAGAAGGAAACATGGGTTTAATATTGACAGCACGACAGCACCGTTGCTAAATACGTTTGTGAAAAAGGACCCTAAAAGGTGTGAGACGAAGCCGTAAGGCACGAATTGGAAACCAACGTGGGGTTTGACATTGGATAAATAAAAAGAAGAATGGACCAGCGCACATGCGCAATAACACCACGCATCACAACTTATTGGATTGGGCTGGATCACCCAATCTGGAACTCGGCACTTGTCCAACAGATAGTGACAATTAACAGTACCATTGCCCAATTTCTATAAATATTTAGTTTAATATAGATATTAATGTGTATTTTTTCGCGAAAGAACATTTTTATAAAGCTCTTTTGAACATAAATTGACAACATTTTAAATGTAGCTATAGATTTTTTTTATTTAATTTAAAGCACTTGTGAACATTAAATGACTAAATTTAAATCTGGCTTAAGATCTTTTAAATAACATTTTAAGTTCAAGAGTTGGTCAGTTGCTTGCGTGATGCATCGTTGCGATTGTTATTATTGTTTGGTAGTTATTTTTGAGTTAGTATTTTGGAGGGGAAAGTGCGATAGTTGGCTAGGCTTATTATTTTATTGTTTTCAACTTTGATAGGGTCTCGTTTTAATCATGACGTCTAAGAATATTGTGATCAAGGTTATAAATTAAAGTTTGGAAACAATGGAGATTATTTGTGTTCCACTCATAATGGACATGTTACAACAAATTGTCAAAGAATAGTAACACAAATACTCAGTTTTCTGATATGGAGTTTTCTAATATGGTTGATAAGTTTTCCACTCAATTCTATGATGTGAAATCAGAGTTGTTCCAGATTAATGAGAAAATATCTGCTTGTATGAGTAGGCCTACTTTTTAGAACGAGATTACAAAGCAGGAGGTTAATACAGACACAAATAATTGTGTAAAGGGCCATGGCGAAGCTTATGGTGATGGTGCTATTGTGCACCAAGATTGTGACAGTGAAGTCACTGTCCACTGTCCACAGTGTGGATTACAATCGGGAGGATATTGTTCCCCGACGTTGTGGTGGTTATATTGAATGGGAATTTAACGTTGTTGTCACTGTCTCCAGTGATGCGGACTAAGGGGAGAATTTCGTGCCCCAAGGTTGTGACATTGACGGTGATGTTAGTGTTCGTAGAGGGGCCATTTTCCCCCGAGAAAATGGCAGTGGTGTTGCCCTTGATGTCACAATCTACTGCAATGTGGAAAGCGAGGTTGTCTTCACAACAAAGTTGGTCGTATGAGCTGGTGGCCAAAGGGTTTATGCCAATCCTCTTGTTGACAGTCAGATTGCTGCTGGGGGCAATCACCTAGTATCCTGCGGCGTTCGGATTGTGATGAAAGAGATTTTGAGATTAGGGGGCAGTGTGTATGCTACTGTTGTTAGCAAGCCTACCTATAAAAGGGGAGTAGACCCTTAAGAGGTCACGTGTCACTGGAAATAATTCAAATTGTTCAGAGCAAGATGTGGTGTAAGGGGTACACCAACTCAATAAGCAGAGGTAGGTCACCAGAAAATCTAAACCTAAGTCTGCTCATAGAAAAACATTTTGTATGAGATTTTGTTTGATCTGTAATTAAATTAGGTTACCCTAATAGTGTGATGGCACTCAAGGTGAGAAACTCCATAGGGAGGCTATGTCACCTGAGTGGCAGAACGATGCTCAGGAGAAGGAAGGATCTATGGAGCCACAATAGTCCTTTTTCTGTCCACATAAGAAATTTGATTGGGTACACAATATCTCCTATGTCATATGTCTTCTCATAGCTTAAAGTAGGGCTAAGATCTTAAAAAAAGTATTGTTAAATTAATAATCATGTTGAAAATATAGCTGATAATCAGAATATAATAAAGATATTAAGATAGATTAGTAAAGTTTCCAGGTTAAGGACTAAAGCTTGTCAGAAAGATTATTATATGATTACTCAGGGCTAGTAATCCATGTATTTAGGGCTGATTTTAAAATTAGGGGTAAATAAGCAATGTGTTTTTCTAGAATTCCTCTAGTTTCTAAATATAAGTTTCATAGTCGAGTGTCGACAATTTTTCAAATGACTTGTGGCATTTCATCCATTTGAAGGGGCTAGTTTTTGTAGTTTTAAGAATTTTATTTTATAAGGGGTATGTTTTCAGTATCCTGGAAAGCCTCGCTAGTGACAGGTAGGCCAATTAAGGGTGAATTTTAGTTGTAGTTGAAGCGGAGGATATTGGTCCTACAGTGGCGTGTCAGAATATCAGGTCTTGGAGCCTTCAACGTTTAGCAAAAGTGTAATCTTGTCGTACAGCTTTAAATTATCTTGTGAACTTTAGGGGGCAGGAACAGTCTCCTAGCCAATCCGATTTATGGTAAGAGTTTTGGTGTGCGAGAATTTTTTGAAGAAGTTTTGGACCAAGCAAGTTTTGGATCTAGACCACCTGCTGGTCCCAGATATTTGGACAAGGTTTGGCCGCTAAGAAGATAACCTCTTGTGTATTTAGGAGACATGAGCGAAGGTATCGTCGGTTAATGTATGCCTGGAAGTTTTTGAAGATATCTTTCGGTTTTATTTGTATTGGAAGTTAGCCCTTATCGAGTTTGTTTTGTTGAGCTCTCTGAGAATTATGTTGGGGCAATATTACTCCACAAGTGTTAAACCCTTAGTTAATGTTAATTTGTTATGAGGAGTGATTTTAAATTAATAATTCTAAATAATTATGTTTCCAAGATAAAATTTGAATACTAAACATTAAAGCTTTTTTTTAAGGTTGTGTACTATACGCTTTTTTGTGGAGGAAATTTGGGGTCTGTGGGCTGAGGACATGTTTGGATTTGAGCATTTCCCCTTTGTTTTATTTGGGGTGGTGTATTTTCCCAAATAAATCTACGGTAAGGTGATTTTAGATCCCTATATTTTACTCTTTCTCTGTTGTTTAACAATGTAAGTGTATGGATATTATCCTTTCTACTTAGAACTGTGTATCTGTATTTTTTCTAGCTGGTTAGTATTACTTATTTTGTTTTATTAATTTAATTTATTTTCAGTAGATTTATGAGAAATGCAAAAATAAATAAATTCTACAATTAGTAGAGCATTTTAGGAAATACAAACTCATCGTTTCTATTATAAATTGAGAATATTTTACTAATTTATGGATGTAGTTCTATAGGTACTGACCACATCCATAAGAGTGAAGAGTAAAGATCAAATTACTTGACGTATGAATAAATTAAAGTAAATACAATACATTTATGGATGACAGACAAGGTTCTTTCCATGAAAAGTGGACTGCAAATAAGGGTTGAACAATACATTTTAAAGTTTTCAATACAAATACACATTTATTTGAAAAATACCATGAAATAAAAGTGTAACTGATTATTATTAGTAAAATTTACTTCGCATTAATAAAGTTTTATTTTGTTGTTGGTATGTTCTAAAAAGCTTTATTATAATTTTGAAAGGAAATACGTATCAGTAATTTTGGTGTATTTAATTTATTTTTGTGTTTTTGTTTTATTTTTTTGGAATTAGAACGTGCTGTATGTTTGTCTAATGGTTTCAGAAGCGAATACAAATAAATAGTTAAGCATTTTATTTAGTTGTTTACTCTAGATGTTATGGGTAATCTTATATAAATGATCATTTGTCAACTCATTGTTATGTTATGTTTTAGTTAAATAATAAAAGAGAGTTATGTTCTATTATCTTATGATGAGTTAATTTCAATCTCTCGACCGAATGAGCTAGCTGTTGTCTCGGTAAGTGAAAATTAAGGTCAACAATGGACCTTCGACTAAAAATTCATTGATCGACAAACATCCACATTTGTAGTAACGCGGACTAAACGTCAAGCTCATCGAATCCCACTTTCCCTCCAACCAAATGAGGGTTTATTTCATCTGAATTGAACATCTTCATATCTACCTCACTAAAGTAAATAAATTCGGATATCCCAAATAAGTAGTAAGACATGAGGATGAGGGCCGCGGTGGAATTAATAGACAATTAAATACGCCAAATATTGAATGTATAAAAATGGTAGCACTGTGAGTGTTTTTCATATATATTGTTGTTACTGCGTCTTACTATCTGTTCAGGATAAACGCATATTATGTATTAATTATACTAATGAGCTAAAGACAAGAAAGGTTGAATTTAGAGGAAGTGTATCAGCATTTGCGTGGAAATTATGAACAACCATTTTGAAAAAACCCATTCTCAATACACCCCACTGGGATAGTAACTCAGATCTACCTGTCATTGATAAATAAACACGAGAGGGGTGCCTTAGACTAGGGATGTGTAAGCTTACTTACAGAAGGGCTAATTAAAGAAAATGTGGACCAAAGACTTTTATGCATTAATTCTTCTTCAAAATAAACATAAACAAAATCATTAAAAACGCATATAATAGATTTTCATGACTATGTTTAAATACAGTGAGAATGTAAAACACTCGTAAATATCTTAGTGGCTTAGTATGTTTATAAGTTCGTTCGGAAGACTTGTATGATGGGGTGTGAGATGAGTGAAACTGTGAATGAGCTTCCAGCTTTTTTCCTCCTTCATCTTTATAAACTGTGAGGAGGGTATTCTCAAGAGAAAAGACAGACGTTCATCAGTAAGTTGGATTCTAAGATCACGTTTCCTAAGTATCATGGTGATAAACACTTGCATGAATATGAGGATGCAAGCCTTATTTTATATATTTTGGACATGATTTTACCAAGTTTGGAAATGCTGAGGCTCAGTGTGGTATCATGGTGTAACACAATGCGACACATTTAAACTATTTATCCCGTGGGTTATATTGAACACATCTGCGGGCCATTGTTTAGATATCCCTGCCTTAAGCCATACAGCCACCTAAACAAACTATTACAATTTTTTTAGTCTTTCTACCCATTTGGGTTATACGCTTATGTACTAGTTACGTTAGTGATTTTAGGGATTAGGAAGGATATATTCAGAATAAGTGTACCCGCATATGTGTGGAGGGAAAGTGAAAAACCAATTTGGAAAATCCATCCTCAGTACATCTGACTAAGAGTCGATTCTTTATCTCCCCGTCAAAGGCAGTCTAGTCTACTGTAATATTAGTGCGTTAGACCACGTGGACACCAAATCGAGTGTATAACCATTTAAAAATGTGTTTATCTACACACCATTTTCTACATAATGTAAAGAGCCTCTTCGGTGGTCTAATGGCCTAAGGAAGTGGTTGACAAACTTTTAGGGCTCCCCTCGACTTATAAACCTATTGAAGGTCACACGATCATCTATTAGCTCTCTAACCTACTTTGGCTTATTTTAATTTTATTGTCCATACATCATCTTTAAATTCAACCTTGCTTGTCCCAGCCTTTCTATAAAAATAAATTAGAACAAATCATATTCATATTCAAACATTTCATTTACTTATAAAATTATTGATTATGGACACTAAAGATTATTTTGGTCTCACTTAGATTTTATTGGAAAGTACTTAATTTATTTAAGAGCTTAGAAGACTCAAATATATATATTTTAGTGACTATGTAGTTTTCTTATGCGATCTACTGAAAATTGCCACACAATCAACCGGTAGATTGCGATCGACCAGTTGCCGACCCTTGGGAGGCGAAACTCTTGCATTAGGCTAGATATTCAATGACGATAATGTTGGAGTACTAATCCAGATAGGATGTATTGAGGGTGTGTTTATACTAGTTTGATTGGTTCCCACTCTACCTGTAGGCTAATGCATGTAAATTTCCGTTCAAGTTTACCTTATTCGTTCCTAGCCCATTGGTATATTGTGTGTTGATAGCATGACACAATAATAAGACGTAGTTCGCGAAAAAAAAGTCTTGAAATATTTAAAATTACTCAAACTAAAATATTTGTGTTAGGTTTACCTATTTAAAGAAATTATAAGAATTTAGATTCTTAAGAACATGTTTGTTATGATTTACTAAAATCTTCTGAGATGATTTTTTTTTCAAGCATAATTATTTTATAATAAATTGATTCAGAAAATTATTTTCAATATAATTAAAGCTAGAATGAAGCCTATTTATTGTAATGAGTCATTATAAGTGCACAGCTATATTATCTTTGTCAATTTTCCCAAAAATAACCAATATTTCAAAACTTACTAGAAATATATACTTTAAATTAAAAAAAAAAGACATCCTTACACGTGAATCGAACTCGGGACCTTATGGTTTCTAAAAGTTTAAGCTTAACTGAAACGCAATGTTAACATAGTATTACTTTAAAGTATAAAATATTTTATTTTTAAGGAATATTCATTAAAGAATACTATTTACATTTAATCTCTTAATCAATTAATCCTATGCTCTTATATCAAAGTAAATAAGTAGCCATATAAGCAGTAAAACGTGAAACCCTAAAAACCTCCTCTAAAAAAACTGGTGTAAATACAATCATTAAAATTGAAATAAAGAATTGAACAAAACCAAAATTACAAGCTTGTTCATCAACGTCTAATGACCAAATAGTAGAATGTCTAGACGCGTTCTTGCTTTAAAACAGTGTGTTTGTGTGAGGCTGTGAGGAAGGCCCTCACCTCCATTGACAATAAGTGTGTGTGTGTGTGTGTGTGTGAAACAGCTGACGAGGCGAAAGGGGTAGAAGAGTTGAAGATGAATAATTGACTTGGGTTGTAACCTAGTCCAACACTTTCAACTGCCCCCAGGCACTTCTAAAAAGGGGGTGAGTTCCCAGCCTCATCGTTTGGGGAAAATATAAAGTTATAACTTGTTTGCAAGGAGACGTATTCATTAAAAGATTTTCTTTAGACTTTTAATAGAGCTTAACAGCTTGAAAAAATTAAAATAACTGAAATTTTAGATTTGAATATTATGAGCCCAACTTACGATCGATTAACCGGAAACCAGATCCGGTGGTTCATTAGTTTAAAGCGTCACGCTCGCAATAGAGTGGACTGCCAATGATGGAAAGATTGGGGTTTGAATCCTGGTAGAATGTTCTTTGCTAAATGATTTCTCACTCCTATTTGAAAAAGTGGATATTTCCTTTAAATTCAGCCTTTCTCTTAACTGATATATTAGTGTAATTTGTGAATATGTGTACAATCTGAACGGGTATGGGTAGTAAGACACACCACCAAAAAAAAATTCAATAATATTAACGGGGAAATTAGATCAGAAATTACGCTCATAGTAAGGTTTTCTATTTTTCATTTGACAAAATGTGAAATTGGGATCAGTTTAGTAGTTTATTCATTTTAGAATGTATTTTTAAAATATTATAAAATACGGTTTGACTTGTACAATTTCATGCATCTCTAATTTAGGATCGATTAAACCACGCCATGATGCAGCGTCTGGTTCGAGACCGCACCTACTTAAGCTAGATGTTATACGTGGAGTGGGATGATCTCTCAAGGTGAGAACGTAGGGGTGCGATAAAAGGTTAGTGTTCTTGCGGCTTTTATAGCGAAAAATTTGTTTGTCCAAAACAAACTAAATATTGCTTCAGTAGAACCATATAGCTTACTTTTATTTACATGGTGATATCAACAGTTGTTGAATATCTGTCTATGAGCAAGGCGTTATTAGGTGATCAACTTTTTAAATGAAGAGAAAAAATTGTCATAAATTCCAGGAAATCCTTTATGTCTATTGGTATCATAATGTGAAGAAAATTAATACCTTTATTTTTACCGGAGGAATATTTTATTATTTTGGCCAAAAAAATGTTTTGCTATAAAAACTGCAAAAATTACTGCCCTTAACTCACGTTCTCTACAACCACATATAAAGTCTTAGTATTCATTCATCTAACGTGATCGACACCAGCAAACCATTTTATATTATAATTTTGATTTATATCAAGATTTTACAAAATAAATATATTCTTAAATCATTGTTTTGCATGGCCTTTACAGGGGCAGAATTTGTTTATATTTGTGCGCTACATCTTAATATACATCCGGTATATTCATATATTCAAAATAATGAGCAAGACGAGTAAGGTAGAATTTAAAGGAAATATAAAAACTCTTTTCTGAACCAAGATTGTTACTATTTACATAAAATAACGCCTGAATTACATCCACCCAGAATTAGAGCAATGATCTTCTCGTAACCAGTTAATCAAACCAAGCTATACTGAACCTTGGTCCAAGTGATACTGAAACCTTTTTCCAAGTGACCCCCAGTGTCAGTTTATCCATTGCTCCTTCCTCTTAGTTTTCTCTTTGTCGCTATATTGGAAACTAAATGTCATTAAAATTCCAGGTGATTCGGGAAGTTAGAATTGGCACATGGCGGAAATAGGTCAATAACGTATAACAACAGGGAATGAGGAAACCTTGAATTTGACTCCCCGCAGACTCCATTTGAACCCTTTCAATAGGGGCTATTGAACACTTCGGTGGGTTTGCACTTTCTTCCCCCTTTTACCATTCACAACAAACTTGGAATTATTGCTGGTTTCAAGAACTAACGACGTTTTTAAAGAACACACGGCTTCTCTATAAGGATATTTATTTTAAATTTCCCTTAGAGTGTTTAGACGCGGACATTTCAAACTTTCTCTCTAACAAAAATCAACTTTAGACATACAATTCTGTTATGTTTTGGGGGTGTTTTTTTTAATACAACTGGATAACTTATTAAAAACAACGATAACCAAAGTGAATATAATTTTTAATAATACTATAGTAAATGACCGCTTAGATGCTTATTATTTTATTTAAACTAAGCAAATAATAATTTTGAAACTGCTTTGGTCAATTTTATTTAAGTTGAAATTTGGATTATACATTTTCAAATTTTATAAACCTAATTTAACTTTTATTGTGTTCAATTAAGTAGGTCCCAAAGTATTTCATTAAATTCAAACTTGAATAGTTATTAGAACCGGGTCTTACCACCCGTTCGGTTTATACGCACTTGCGCTAATGTGTAATGGTAGGATGATTGTGAGATGAAATGGAGGACCTACAGTTTAACGTGGTATCCAAGCCACGGTGGAAGCCTGGCATTTCTAACATTTACAAGTTGTGATTAATACACTTCTTGTCAGAGGTGAAGGAAGGGTTTGGCAATCAGTTAATTGATGCCTGGACCGAGGATTGAACCCTGGACCCCCAGTGTAGAAGTCCAACACCTTAACCCTAGACCACCAGGTCACTTTAAGAAAGGTATCTAAAGCTAATATAAAAATACGTCTTATTTATAGATGGGCCTTGAAGTATGCCTAATTAATAGCCTACAGACATAATTAAAGGTACGAAATTTTTTAAGTTTTAGCTTTAGCTATGCTGTATTTTATATATCCCCAATGCTCAGAATTAGTAATACTAAATGAGACAAACCTATTTTACCAACGCCTTTATGTGTTCTTTGTTTTATTAAATTGTTTTTTGTTCTATGAGACTTTTGTAAACATTTTATTTAAATAATTGTTCTTGATTAAAATTAAATTTTATTCTCGAGTGAATTAACATCTCAGTTGACAAGAACCTCGAATTAAAATATCCTATGTCTTAGATATTTATAGGAAAATAATTAAGTACAGTTTATACTGATACTTATATAAGAAAGAATTGCATATTTACAATATTTTTCTTTAATGTTTCAGTGTTTAAGGAGTTTTTTTTAACCAGTTGTATAACTCTACGAAATGGAGATGAAAAAAGTTTTCATTTTAAAAATTTATTTA
Source organism: Timema shepardi (assembly GCA_902151425.1). Lineage (NCBI taxonomy): Eukaryota > Metazoa > Arthropoda > Insecta > Phasmatodea > Timematidae > Timema > Timema shepardi. The sequence goes on along the minus strand of CABFVX010000012.1, from coordinate 495,728 downwards.
TATTATGCCTGAAACTAAGCAATTTAGCAGCCGTTACTGTAAAGCGATTGTCTAAATATTTTTATCAAGGCGTAGCCATACCGGTATCCAGACATAAACTAAAGAATGTGTTACACCCTTCCATTTTCCCCACCCTCCCCTTCTCTATAATAAACCTCAGCGCAGTTCCTTTAGGATTACTATAGTCTCACTAGATGCACTCTTGCCTATGTGTTTCAATAAAATGAGCTCAATTGTTCAAATTTAAACTACAACCCACAAACAAATTAAAATCTTCTAAACAATCAGACAGAGATGCATGTTTAAACAAAAATGTATTCGATATAAGTTCATATTGATATAAAAATAATTATTGTGACTGTTTTCTTGTTTGGATATTCCATTTAAGGCTAGGAGTCTACGACGCCTTAGCTCAGTTGGTATTGTGTCTGCCTACTAAACTAAGGCTCCCGGGTTCGATTCCTGACACGGCCGAAAATGTATCACTGATGAAAAAATGGTTCTACCAGACGCATTCTCATTGATAAATTAACGGTGGGGAAATGTATGTTGTGCCTGTCATAATCTTAAGTTAGATTGTAAGGCATATGAAGCTACGACAAGCCTAGCAAGCCAGTAGGGGAAAAATGTATGACTTAAATAAAAAAAAACTGACTGATGCCACGGGCTTGAAACAGTAGTGGATGTAAAAAAAAAAGTATAGGGCGATTTGTATGTATTGTTGGTAGGATTGGCATCATCTACCCCTTTCCCCTCTCTTATTGTGTCAGTATGATCAGTCTTCACTTGATGTTTAGACGTTTCGAGTTGTTATTAGCGCAGCGTTCATGATCGCTACGAGTGGTGGAGGAGCCGGCCGGTTTAACTAGTGTGTTGGTGTCTAAGTGTGGTCATATGTTATATTCAATGCGAGATAATCGTGTGTTTTTTGCCGTGTATAGTCTATAAATATCATATTTATTCTTTAGTGCATTCTCGCCTAGAATTATATTGATTAAATTCCACCTAAAGGGAAACGTGGTAGCCGCTGAATCAGTCAACCTCATTAAGTTCTCTTGTGGATTTATCACGAGCTGTGTTTCTGTTCCTGGACCAGTTCTTTTCCAAACCCTATTACGCCTATTTCGGTTTTAACACGAACGATATCACGTTTTCTGTGTTAGTTAGTAAACAGTTTTGTGCATTTTGACAATTCTGGGCTGTAAGGGTTTGAGAACGTGCTTTTCTGTGACAACGCGTGTTGTTTACTTATTGTCAGTTGGGAAGTGCCCTTCGTAATATGATTTAGTTTGGAAGCACTGGTGATAACTGAATATCACTAATTTTTGTATGTTTTTGATACCACCTCTTTCACTATTGTTTTGCTTACAATAATATTATGACCCATTCTTCGCATTGTTAATAGTTGCGTTGTTTTGTCATTACTCTAAATCGGTCTTTTGTTACTACCACTCACCGCCGCATTTGTTTGTTTACCAGCTATACAGTTCTTCTCATTCATTAAGTTCGCCGTTTTGCCATTGATTTTGATCGTTTCCATTTCACTGATGACCTGGCGGTCTAGGGATAAGGTGTCAGACTTCTGTGCTGGTGGCCGGGGTTCAATCCTCGGTCGCGGCAAAGATGATAAATCTTACCAAACCCTTCCTTCACCTCTGACAATGACATCTTGTGAATGTGGGGAATGCCAGGCCTCCACCGTGGTTCAGATTCCACGTTAAACTGTAGGTCCTCCATTTCATCTCACAAGCACCCTACTATTACACATTAGCATAAGTGCGCATAACCCGAACGGGTAGTAAGACGCGGTGCTAATAATAATAATAATAATAAATTTCACTGATTGGTCAGGTGATCGGCGATTTTGATCGCTTATAATTGATTTTGTTGGAATCTAAGATTTTTTTTTATCATGGATCAAGCTAATTGGCAGCTTGTTGAATGAAGAACTAATGATATCTGTGCAATCAGTGATTGATGGCTTATAAGGTAACTTAACATATTATCCTGTTAAGATAAATTATAAAAGTGTAATAAATGCACGACCATTACTGGGTTTTCTTAGCCAATCTTCATGATACGTTTGATCATTCAGTAGACTGTCTGTCTGCTGGGTTAAGGGTCTCAAGTTTTACTACCTGAGTGGGCGAAAAATGAATTATTTGTGAAACGTAGGTGTCTCCTTTTGTAATGATAAATTAGAGACCAGAGGGATGGATGTTGTATCTCGTATAGATTTAAGTTAGTTTATAAGTCGTCTAACGAGAGTCAATCACTTAAGAACGTGTTCTTTAAACACCTTGAATAATATATATATATATATATATATATTAGTAACCAAACGTTAAATAAAGGCTACAATATTTGAAATTTAGATTAGCCAATATGGGAAATAAACTTTTCCCGTGGATCTTAATCGATAGTCGAATTAAAGTAATTTCTTGTTCGATTCAACAGGCAACGCCCCCGTGGTTCCCCCCCTCCTCCCTCCTTATCCAAGACGAGTTCCGTGTCAGCTGTGCCACCACCGCCACGCAGGAGTGAGACGTACACAAGCTCCCTGTTCGTGTCCAACCCCCTGTGATTGATTGACTTTGAATGATTAAAAAAGTTTTTTCCCCCTCTACTTCTTTCAAAAGATCCACCAAGCGAGCGCAAAGAGGGATAGATTGGATGAAAATAGGGGGTGTAAAAATGGGAGAAAACGGGAGTGTAAAGGGTTTTTTTTAAGGCAGGTTTCCCGCAAGCACGTTCTGCACAGAATTTTTTATTTTTTTTTGCCTGTTTGAAAATTGTTCTAGTACGGGGTAAAGTTTTTTTTGGAAGTTTTCCAAGAAGGGAAAAGACTGGTCGCTTCTGATAGACTCATCAAAACTTTGGAAAAGATGGGAAGATTTATGGAAAGTGGGGGCAAAAGAGAAACAAGGGATTATGAAGAGATTATAAAATATATATTTACTACTAACCCATTAGCTAATTAAATGCACCATCATTTGTCTATAAATTGGGTAAAATAGCAGTAATAGAAAAAAACCTTAGTGAACCTTGTCAGAATAGAACCATTGCCTGCCAACTCAGAATACGACTAAATCTTCTAACATTCCTCCGGAGTAAAGCTTTGTATGAATTTCACTCGTGTAATTTTAGTTAATAGGTTAATTAATAGTTGATTTGATCTATATTAGTATACACATTCTATAGATTACAGCTCTTTACTAGTTTGTATTTCATAATTATATCATTAAGTATTTTATATTAATACCACAATTTAATCACGAATGAACATGTATTGACAGGTAGAAAAGTTACTATAATATGTTTTTTGTTTGAAGAATATTTTAAAAGCTTCAAATATATTTCTTGGCGACCAACATTAATAGCATTTTCTATATTATGTATGTTTTTTATAGGAGTTGATAATATCTATAAAAAGTGACAGTTGCAAATAACATGACCTGATGTATGAATATATTACAAACCTTTGAGCAACTTTAGTTTTAAATGTGGCAAATATTGTTTTCACAAATGGGATATGGATTTAATTTCACGTATTCGTGCGTCAAGTCTTGTGCTTTTTAGTTGTAACTTTTAATATTTCATTATTACCACTTATAAAATAACACTAATAATAAATAACAATACTATAAATCGTTGACTCCAATTAAAAATGTTTATATTTTATAAAATACTCTTCTTACAAAAAAATTAAGTGTTATAACTTTTTTTTTAGTTATTAAAGAGATTTTATAAATGTTATGGCAATTAAATAACATTAAAAAATTAATCAAATTTAATTTCTATTCCACGCCCACCCCCCTACCTTTAAAATAATAATTAGATACTTTTCGAAAGTTAAATTTTTACAAATATTCATTTAATAAACCAATATTTTTTTTAAAATAATCAATATATGTGAAAAGGAACACAACTAAATATGTTAGACGCTTATTCCTCTTAAGAACGAAATAAAGAGGCTCTTGCAATGCAACTCAAGACAGAAGTGGTTGCTGCAACGAAGGAGTCAAAAAGAGAAAACACGATTCTGATAAAAGGAGATATAAAATAGAATGAAGAAAAACGAGATAAAAACTCCTATTGTATTAATATCACTAGAGATAATGAAATGACACTCAAGTATCAGGGAAATAGAGTAAAAGAAATAAAGAAAGGATAGTGTCACTAAGATGAAATTGTATTTTTGGATTAGGTATATTCCTCTCTGTGACGCGATGCAGTTTAAACTTGTAGCATAGCCTATAATATTCTATAAAGCTTATATAAAAAGTGTTGTGAAAAATATTATTTATATTGTCTAAAATAATATTTAACTTATGTTTGATTTGCAATTGAAGTTAAATTTTCACCTAAGTCTAATATAGATATTTCTTACAGATTTAAAGCAAATACTTATAATGGTGGCTTTTAGGTATCTCTTAGGGCAATCAAAGCTTTACATAACTATACAAATACCAATAACTTCTTCGGTGGCTGTATGGTCTAACGCGCTACTCTTGTATTGGCTATAGTGCCGATGAGGAGACTAAGGTTCAAATCTCGTTCGAGTTTAACAAGGTTTTATTTTAAATGCCAAATAGTTTTTTACTCTCTCACACACAAATACTGGTACACTTCCTTTAAATATAGCCTTCCTAATCTATAAAATCATTAGCATAACCAAGTTAGTACATAGGGTTACAACCCAAACTAATTGTAAGACACGGTGCTTAAAAAAATACTAATTATGTTTCTACGCCTACTTTTGACAAACGTGAGTATTTTTTTTATTAAAAGTGTTACTTCCTGTTCTATCTCTGTATACTAAATGGTTTAATTTACGGATAATTATCAACACTTGATGTTAGACTCACATTGCCCTTGTTGGTTTGGGTTTAAATCCCAACCGGGTTCACAAAGGGTGGTATATATAATGTGAAGCTTCCTAAGATTTTTTTCATTCTCTCACCAGACGAGGGCTTATGAATGCTCTTAAGCTTACATTATTACTTTCTCTTGAGGCATCGTAGATAGAAGGTATTGTGATCACCCCCAAAAAAATGATCTAATATGAGACTTTTATAAATGTCAGCTTTTTGTGATCTTCTTAAACCGAAAAAGTTGTTTTTTCAATACCTGTATGTTTTTCTGTATTTCGGCTTTGAATCGAAATAATTTTACCTATCAGGCTAAAACTTGGTATCTAGGTTGATTTATTTGGTTCCCCAAAGGGATTTTTGAAATTATATATCTGACCCTAAAATAAAGGGTAATTTACTCAAAGGTGAAAAGATAAAAAATCAATTTAATATAAATCGGGTCTGAGTATTATTAAAATTCGAATCTAGTCAGTATCTCCTATTTTGATAGTATCTTCACAATACTCTGATATACGAAATAAATTATCATATAAATGTTACAGGACTAATAAATAATATTTAAATATATTTTATTAAACCAATACTTTCCAAGCCTTAAGCAAATATATTTATTGAGATATTTTAAATGGGTAAATAGTTATTAAGCTCTTTGCTGGACAGAGATTTTCATATTTTCTCAATCAAGGCTTATATTATTTCGTTTCACGTATATTACGGGTTTCCAATAAATTTCTACATTTTTAGGTACGCGTCGATATGTTAAATATTTCAAATAAATATATTGTTAAGAAATTCATTATTACATTTTATTAACATTTTTTTAATTAATAAAACTATGTACAATACACAATATGAAGCTAAGGCAAGGCTAGCCAGTCGCTATTGGAAAATAGGGCCTATATAACGTGAATAAAAAACTGACCCAAGCTATAGGCTGAAAACAGTAATGATTGTAAATGTATACATAAATATTTAAAACGCTAAGTGGTTTTGTGAAAGTGTGTGTGCGTGCATGCATATTTCACTGTGCATTTTTGGAGGATTAATGCTAAACTTAATTTTTTTTTAAGTAAAATTTGAAAGATTCTACCAAAAATAATACAGTTTGTATATAAGTAATGAAATTAATTGGTTATTAAGTTTTTGACCTTGGTCGTCTTAGAGTACATTTTTCATTGCAGGAGCCGATGTTCTTGGATTCAAACCCAGCCGGGTTTGAAGGATGTTTCTCTAAAGATAAAAACCGTAGCGCAACTACCTTAGGAGCGAAAGTAAAGCCATCGGTTCCTTGCCGATTGTGACTTGTAAAAAAAAACCTGGAAGGCAATTATTTAAAAATACCTCTCCAGTAAAATTGATAAGCCATTTCGTTCTCATTTATAGACATTCTCGTATGATGGAATAATCCGTCGGTTCAGAAATTCTACGTTTTAAACCTCAACTAAATATCAGATTAAATTATTAAGGGTTGTCTTTAGGCTTTTATTAAATTTATGAGATTACCAAATATATCGTTGGCCCACGGTCCAATCTAATAATCAGATTTGGCCCTTGAGATTAAAAACGTTGAAACACCCTGACTTAGACCATTCTGGCACTGAAGTGGGTCGTATATTTCTTACATCTAAGAATTAGAACAAAGTCTTTATACTTATTTAAAAAAAATTGATATGTGAAGACTTGTTTTCTATCTTATACTTTATATATTTTACCTCCATATATATAAAAGCATCACCTCAATATATATATCAATGCTCCCTTCCACCCCTATTGACCAATCACAAACACCCTCTTCAGTTCCAAGTCCAACAAATACTCCCTCGAGTCCCGAGTTATTAACACCTCTCTGCTGTCTGCAGAAGATGCGGGAAAGGAGGGGAGGGGATGATAAATCGAGAGAGAGGGATGGGAGATTAAAAAAATGACAAAAAAACTAAAAGGGATACATTAAAATGTGTGTTAATCTGAAATAGTAGACTACGTGTAGTTCAATAGACAATCTTCTGTAAAATAATAACTATCAAAAGTTAGATGTGTGTTTAGAAATTTTGTATTCTATATTCTGTAGACCTATGTTTGAGTTTTATGGAATGTA
>CABFVX010000012.1:464860-482517 GCA_902151425.1 Timema shepardi | reverse complement strand
CCCAAAAAAAAACCCAGCACTACGGGTATTCTAACGAATTAAAAATTAATATCCGACACTACATTGTTGCCTACGCGCATATTGTCGGGTATTGTCAGTGATGACAGGTCTTGTAATAACCATCCAGTCATGGCAGACACAACTTCAGCACAAGGGGTATTATAACAACGACGATGACTATGAGGACGGTTAATAAACCCGACCCGATGTGTTAATGTCCCTCTCGCTTCTGGCACATACCCTTATGGAGGTGGAGAGGGTGGTACATGTGAAGCGATGAAAATCCCCTGGGTGATTGAATTATCATGTCAACAGTGTTCGGCATTGTTTACTACGCTTGGGAGTGTTGATTGATGGGACTACGGTATCGTGAGTCGCGGCGCTTTGCGTCCAGGCTTTGGCGCTGGACGTCATAGACGTCCCTGTCGGGGGTGAACAGAGAGTTTGCCACCTAAAAAAAATGAAGGATTCGGTTATATTTTGGATGAAGACATTAAAACCTATCAAAAAAGATTCAAATATCAAGAAAATTAAGGAGCACTTCATTGGATGATAAACTAAATTGTTGATCTCGGTGGTCTTGAGGTAAAGTGCTCTTCTAAGGACTTGATTTTCATGAGTTCAAATCCAGATTGGGTCAACGGATTTTACTTGAGCGATTAAGATCCATAGTGTTTATTTTTAAACCAGTTGGACCAAATTTATCTTCGGAAATTTAAAAATAATTTTGGTCTAAATTTTTTAATGGTGCAGGCAACTTACAAGCTATATGTAGATGAGATATTTATTTTTCATATCCTCCAAATAGTTCCTTCTGACCGAACATTCTTAAGGCTTCACTTTCGTGTTAGAAAGGCCTGATGATCATGGGGAGATTGGGGTTAGAATATTCTACTTAGGGTGTTTTTTTCCTAAATGGTTCCTCACTCAACTTCCATGAAAATGAGGGATGATTACCTATAAAGTAAATTATTCCTCGGTACTATCCCATTTGACTAATTATCACATATGCACATAATTGGAACAGGTAAGAAGGATGCGGTAGTGATAATAAAATGTTTCTTCTGTAAAAACAATTTCCCCACAGTGCTCAAAGGCCACATCTAAATTCGTTGTGACATATTATATTCCAGTGATTTATTTGATAAGTTTTATTAATTCACGTTCAACACTTAAGAGATAATTATTTATATCGGCGATTAAGACCGTAGTCCAGGGGAGGGCAGGTATTCAACCCCCCCTCCCAATTTTTTTTTATAGAAAATGTATGTATATATGGCTTTATGGTTTAAACAATATAAAAATTAAAGTACAAGTACAAATTATGTGGTTGTGTTACCATAAAAAGCACTTCTAGATGTGTTTAAAATAACACTTCAGATAGCTTCTAGAAGTGTTTATCATTTAAAGTTTTCTATAGCCTCGGGCAATTGGGGAATGTGCCCACTAAACCCCTCTGAAATTATTTGCTGGTTACGGCCTTGCTATCGATACATATTTCTTACTTAAAAAGAGATCGTTGAATTTCAAGAGGTTAAAGTTAACTATCACCTTCTGATGGAGGATACATTAGGGTTATTTTACATCACAATGTGGTTTTATACCCTCTATTCAAACAAATGCTAGTGCATCTCCTCATATTTAACCTTCAAATCGTTTAGTAAGTTAATTTTAAATCGGGACCAGCTCTTTGACCACGTTGTCTAAGGCGCTTTCACTGTAGACTAGACTGCCCATGGCGAGGAGATGTAGGTTCGAATCTCCGTCGGTTTCACTAAAGGTGTTTTTTTTCCAAAATGGTTTTACACTCATCATTAATGTGAATGCTGGTACACTTCATATAATTCTTAAAACCAATAGCGTGATTAGTAAACAAGCGTATAGCCCAAACGGCTAGTAAGACGTGGTGCTAAAAAAAAAGTTAGATCCAAATATCAAAGATTCACTGCAATAAAGAGTTCTCAAGCCAAACATGTTAATGATAGGAAACTAGCTCGTATGGGTGACCGCATGCTCTAACGTGTTACTTTAGTGTTTGACTGAGTTGTTCGTGATGAAGAGATCATGTCTCGTATCCCAGTTGAGCGTCCTGAGAGTGTGTTTACCACTAAATGGTTTTCCACACACTGTCCTCCATAAAATGCTACCTTATTCATTCCTATTCTAATAGCGTGATTGATGTACGTGCATAGCCCGGATGGATACTAAGACGCGGGTGTAAAACACATCAAACTCCATGTGAAGAGCCGCGTGCATCGCTCCAGACAGCTCCAAGCCAATCCGGGCGTATATCAGGGGTCTTCAGATAGCCCAGTAATAACATGACGAGGGAACAGCTGCCGTTGCTGTTGGAACCAAATTTTGCTCAGTCATCTTCTTCTTTCCTCCTCCGCGTTAGGGAGGCGCTCTGTCGCTTCTTTCAAACAAGTTGAGAAGAAGAATCCTGGGACTACAGGGTTTCTTATCAGCTGTTGGCAGGGACTACCCCTAAACTTATATTAAATATCATTAAATCAATAAGTAGATCTTGATAAATATGTTTTTATTCTGACATTAGGTGATAAAAATCGGTAGCCTGCTCACCCAACTGATTATGCGTCTATTTTTTTTTAAATCATAAAATGCTGAGTTATTTTAATGAAACTTAAAATTTATTTTAATTTAGAATTGTAATATGACCTTTAAACAAGTAAATAATAAAAATATAGTTAAGTCAAACTTATTTACTCTCTAGTCTTTGAAGAACGCGCGTTTGAAGTTGCAGGGTTTTTTTTGCAGTTTTTATAGCAAAAAAATTTATTTTTTGGACAAAATAAATACAATTTTTCTCTGATAGAAACACATAGTTTGATTTTCTTCGCCTGGGGATTATTAATAGCTGCAGAATATCCGATAAGACCATAACGGAATTAGTGGAGAGGCTTTTTCAATTAAGAGGAAAAAGTTTTCTTTGAATTTTAGTACACCCTGGACAGATATTCAAGAAATATTTAAGTCACAATGTGATTAAATTAAACTCTTTATTTCTAACGGAGAACTGTTTGATTTGCTTGGAACAAAAATTTGTTGATATAAGAACCGCAAAAATACTGCCCTTAAATTCCCTACACTCCCACATTAAGAAACTTACAAGTTCATGACTACCAGAACGTAATCTCATTATTAAACCCTACTCTGAGACACCTTTATCCAATCCCTAACCTGACACCCATTCTCCTTAAAAATCATTTTCCCACTACCGTATTCTCCTTGTCTACCAAGAGGTTTAGTATTTTCAGGTTTCCTCAACTAAAATTTTGTGTACAAACATAGAATTTAATTTTCTTCACATGGTGACCTCAAAATTTCTTTAATATCAGTCAAGAGTGTTCTGGAATTTAATTACAACTCTTTTTATCTTCATTTAAAAAGTTTAAATAATGCTACTATGATCCATGACAGATATTCAGGAACTATTTATATGACCATGTGAAGAAAATTAAACTCTTATGTTTGTACTAGAGCAATATTTTATTTATTTTGGCCAAAAAAAAGTTTCGCCATAATATTTAAAAAAAAAACTTGAGTTCTCTCTCGTCTCCTTCCATCCAGCCTTAAGTTAGTATCTTTGGGGAGGAATAGGCCTAGAATTAATGTGTGTTTGATAGTGTTATTGTTTTTACACAATTAATGCTATTAATGCTCACATTTTTGGGAAGTTTTAGCTTCTTTCAAGGGATAGCATAATCATTTCTACATTAACTAAATTTATATTTAGGCTAAGTGACCTACCATAAGTTTAAACTCAGAAACTTTCAAACTAAAAAAAAACTTTAAATGTGAAAACAACCAATTAAATTCCCTTTCTTTAAAATTCAAGACAGGAGGATGAACATGAACTAAAGATGAACGTGTGTGATTCATGGGATTATATCCCCAATTTTTCCTTTTATTTATTTCTAAAATTAAAATTGAAAGAAATCTTCTTAAAAATTAGAAGGTTTAAGTGAATTTGCAAATATTCAAACAAGATTATGCTTTGGAAACGCCTAAACACTATTACTTTAAATGTTTGTATTAAATTTTCACTTGTGGCAAGATACAAATGTATTGAAAAATTACACTTGGACCCAGAATCGAACCTGGAACCCTTAGCATTTGAATAGGATAGATAGATAGATAGATAGATAGATAAATAGGATAGCATAGGATGCCAATGCTCTACCACTGAGATACCCTGAGATCATCCCGCACTCACTAGACTTTAAAATTAGAGTGAAGAATGAACCAGAGGACGGGACATAGGTAGAAAATTGGTTCGCCAAGAAAAAGGTCCCGGGTTTGATTTATCTATCCAGAAGTGATTTTTCAATGTATTTGAAATTGATTCAACCGGCCGAAATCCGTAATTATAATAATTTATCCCCCATGATTTGCCTTTCATATAATTATACTTGAAAATTTATCGTTGATTTCTTCCATCTTGTTTCGAAATGTTAGTTATATGTTTGTAAGCTATTTGTAAGTAACGTTCTATCTATACAAGCTGAAATTAAATTATAATGAGAATGGTTAATATTTACCTGGCTTAACATTTTTAGGATTCGGGTAAGGTCATAAATACTGTAACTTAGAAAAAAATTGATTCTTAAAAAAAAGTAGTAATATTTTAAAATAGATTTATAAGTTTTCTGTCTACGTTTCATTTATTCTTACTGGAAAAAAACCCCTGAAATTTAAGATAATCAAAAATTTAAGTGAGCCAACAGCGAATAAAAGAATTTCGCACATTTTTAAGTTAACGGATTTTCTTTTTAAAACACTTCTATATAAAAAAAAGTTTGATTTACATGGAACAAAATGACAAAATACTGATAAAAATTCCCCAACCACTACAGCGCAAATTCTTTTCACATACAATCCACTGACAGAAGAGAAGTTAGCCCCGAAGGGTGGATGAAAATAGTGTAAAAAAAAAAAGATTGGGAGTAAGTTGTATTCTTATTGTTCTTTTCCTTTTCAATGCTGTTTTTTTCAACCTCCTTTTCTTGTTTCTTCTTGAAAGAGTAAGAAGAGAAGAGGGTGGCAGAGACTGAAAAGGGAAGGGGGGATAGGGGTGGAAAGAAAAAAAAAGTTTGTGTGTTTGAAGCGAAGTTTTGCGCGGCGTTGCCTTAGAGTGAAGTAACCGTACTGTTGGATCATTAATCATGTGCAAGTTTCGGTTCAGAGCCGTGTCAGGCTCTGGCGAGGTCGCGTTCCAATCTGCGGCAGACATTTCCCCTCCATGAACACACACACACGATTATAAGGGAGCGTTCCAAACTGTTTTGGACGTTACTTTAGTCCAGTTTACACCAGACGATGGTGTGAGTTAAGGGGACCACCTCAGTAAGAGAGAAAACTTTCCGCGCAGACTTTCAGCTTCAATCCTCCGACGCGTTATTTCAAAATAAGGTTCACTCCTGAATAGAATATAGAGATTCCAACAGGGATCTTTTTTCCTTAACAACCCCATATTTTGAGTTTAATTAATAGATTTTTTTTACATTAGTTCATTTTCGATTACTTTTTAAGAATATTTGTGGAGTTATGACACTAGGCTTGATGATAAAAGGGCTCTGGATTTAACCCCCTACCAAATACAGTAATTATTTAACAGGCTCAATAACAGAAAATTTTAAGATATTTGAGAACAATAGCAGCGAGCTTTCCTCTTTGCCTTGATATAAGAAGTTAAGTAGTTTTCTTTCCTCTCTTAATTAGAGACATGACAAAAGGTGATTGTAGATCAAGTTTGAAAGAGAGTTTAAGCTTGAACAGAATAGAGTAGTAGTCCCAGGAAAGGACACAGACCATTGTGGTCTGACAGAAATTGATACTTTGTCGCGACCAAGGGGGACGCCTTAAATTGATAGATCTCAGTTGAAATGAGGTCAAGACTGGAATTACAATAGAGATTTTCTTGAGTATGACTTGTTAAGGTGAGTTACCGAAACATCGGCTTGCCTATTTATGTAAATTTTCACAACTGATACACCAAAAATGAGTGTCTTGTAATTATTTATTTCTATTTTGTATTGGTACTAAACGACGCTGCCTGTCCATCACAGTGGCAAATTAGGATGCTATTTCCCAAAGTAGTAATATCTCTCTTATAAAGTGAGTTATCCGGATAAAGATGAAATAGTTCTAAAATTGGTCGTGAAATGTCGAACGTATTAATTATTGTATGACCCTCGTCGGTGGCGTAGTTGGCTAACGCGCTTGTCGTGTTGAGCTCGACTGCTGAGGACGGGGAGATCGAGGTTCGAATCTCGGTCCGGTGAACTGGGGGTGGTTTTTCCTAAATGGTTTTCCACTCTCCCGCCACGCAAATGCGGATTCACTTCATTTAATACAACCTTCCCAATTCCTAATCCATTAGAGTAATTAGTACTTAAAGCGTATAACCCGAACGGGTAGTAAGACGTGGTGCTAAATATTATATTATTATTATAATTTTAGTATGTTTCGCATCTTACTACCCGTTCGGGCTATCCACATATTTATACGTAGTCTACTAAAGAGGTAGAGATGAGAAGGTTAACATCTAAAAGGTCTGATTACCAAACCCTTCCTTCACCTCTGACAAGACATCTTGTGAATGTGGGGAATGCCAGGCCTCCACCGTGGTTCGGATTCCACGTTAAACTGTAGGTCCTTCATTTCATCTCACAATCACCCTACCATTACACATTAGCGTAAGTGCGTATAACCCGAACGGGTAGTAAGACGTGGTGCTAATAATAATGATAATAATAATATAATAATAATAATAATAATATCTAAAAGGAAGCTCACCCACATTTTATTGGAGGGAGAGTAGGAATTTTTTTTTAGGAAATACACGCCCCAAAACTGCCAGCTGGATTTAATTTAAGCTCTACCAACCACTGGTAAACCAGGATGAATAACAAGGACGATTTTTTACGCATGTTTACCGGTGTGGGTAACTTACACGATAAATATGTTTTTATATAGGTGTGCAAATCACCCAATCAATCAAAATAGTTTTTATAAATAGTATTAGTAAAATGTAGATAACAAAATATAATTTAAAAAAACAACAACAAAAAAATGCATATAACAAATGAATACAGAGAGAAACAGTGATATGAGAGCTTAAAGAATGTGTGTTTCTTTAATAGGAAGAAGGAAGTATTAATAGGGGCACAAGCGATTTCAAGGGTGAACGTATTGAGGTTAGAGAGAGAGCTCAGATTCTAAAGGGCATTTAAAGAGTGTGATTTAAGATGTAGCCCGTAGAAAATGTCCACACTAAATCCAACCTATTGAATAAAAATAACACTAATGACTAGTTTTTGAACACATATATAAGTGCTCAAATGGTTTAAGGATCCTCCGAAAACTGCGTATATAATGTTGTATAAAAGTGCATGGCGTCACCCTTTGGTGGAGGTTGGTTACATCACAGTGTCACGTGAAACAGATATTATTTTTAAAATATAATATAGAAAGAATAATAATTTTTTTTATATTTTTTTAATGCTAGTAAACTTACTTGATCACATCTGATTCTAAGTAATTTTAAATCTCCCGAGTCCCTTTCTTATTGTCACAAAAACTCTCCAATGAATGAATGACATTCACTTTTGATGTGAAAAGTTTCGTAAAACAGGTTTAAGGGGAGAGTGTTCAGGATAAATGAATAATTTGTGTTATGTGATGAGAGGAGGGGGGGTAAGGGTAAAAATAAAAGTTAGAAGAAAGCGTTGCGTGGTTTATGTACGAGTCCTTACGAGATAACGTAATCTAGGAGAGAGCTAATAAACCTGTACAGCTAACCCTGACCTCAGGGACCGTAAAATATTGTTAATAATGGTAAACTTAAACCTAAATCATTATTTATTTTAGGAATTACTCGGTACCGAATAGACACCTACATGGTATCTAGTTGACTATCCTTAAACACTAGTTATAAAAGAATCTTCATTTTCTTTTCTTTTATTTTAAGTTTGAGTGAGCTAAAATAAATTTAACTAAATGAATTTCAGGTTAGTCTAAGAGAGATGTTATTAGTTATTACATATATTATCAAGATACCTTTACAAATGGATTTTAGGGGAAGTATAATGGGTGGAGACAATTGGAAAGAATTAGATGCAGATAAGAGGATAACATTAGAATGGACCTGAAATAGATATGGTGTAATGAGGTGGGCTGGATAGAATTCAAGGTAAGGATATAATGCTTACATTTTTAAGTGTGGCAATTAAATTTCGAGTTCCTATACCATTAATAAATAAGTAAGAGAGATTTATTTAGAAATGTATTCACTATTTGTCAGTATTGTAGAAACAAAATATTCCCCGTAAGATAGTTTAAAATGCAATATGCATTACATTAATGTAATGTAGGTAGACGGATGTTAGGGAACCGTGTTTTATATAACATAACAGCAGGGTTAATAATGACTTTATCTAATGAGTTGGGGTAAGAATGATTGTTGATATTAAATGCACCCACATTAGTATGGAGATAGAAAGAAATATAAATGGTACGGAACTCCACAACGACTTTCTTGCTCTATTGTTTGAAAATGGAGATACTCACTCAAAACTCGTAATGTATGTGAAACGAAATAATATACACTAGCAAACCCAAGCATAAATTGCACTATACTTATGTAAAACGTCTTTTTAGTCCCGGTTTTAAATTTTATAATTTTGTTTTTAAAGAATGAATGTCCTCATGTGTATGTTTGGACCGATAAAAAATATCAATGTTGGGCCCACAAGGGTTAACACTTCATATTAAAATTTCAACTTCCAGTTAAAATTTTGACATTTTATTAGGTGTTGCAAATCTTCATCCATGGCATTGATATTAAATTCCTCATTTATAAATTTTGACCAACAAAAAATGTAAATATTGACTATTGAGTCTGAAATGGATATAGGTCATTGTTGTACAAATATTTCTCCTAATAGACTTGAGGAAAAACAACATACACTATTAGAGACGTACTTATATTTAATTACTTTATGGCATTGTAGAACATTACGTTAAGACTTAAGTAGTATCTCTTTACAACTAAAGCTCATAAAATTGTATCAATATATTTGCCAATGTCTCAGAAACTGTTGGATTTATAAAAATATATTTCATATAAAAGTATTTTATTTTTAATAGTTCTACAATTTTGTAATGATAAGTTATTTAGTATCTCCAATAGTTGTGGAGTTGCGGAAGTTTCTGCTTCTGTAAATTACCCTAAAACTCATTTTATTGTTGAATGAAAATAGTCAGTTTATTTATAATATTAATCAACACCTAGATACGAATTGTAAGCAAAATCGTTAGTCGATTTTGAGGAAATCGATATTTTCTCTTTTTGCCCTTTCTTAAACTACTCTTAATTTTAAGTTTAAACAGACACACAGACAGACGTCATTGCAAAGACCTGTTTTTAGGGTTTGGGGGGTCTTGAGACGTCGACATCCATCAACATTTCAGCTTAGATTTTCTTTTGCGGTCGCAATACTTTTACCTTTTGTGTTAAAAAAGTTAAAAAATATATGTTTACGTATAGCTTGAAAGTAATTGGTTTAAAGACAATATGCTTCTTATAAAATATTTGTATTTTAAAGAGAGATATACATTTGTAACGATAAGTAATTTCATATCTCAAATAGTTTAGGAGATATTATATAAAAAAAGATAATTTACGAATCAGACCGGAATTCTTAGTCATTTTGCCGAAATATTGAGAAGAGCCATTTTGTTTGGAATATTTAGAAATGTTTAGAAATAAAATTTTATCAAAATCGTTAGAGGCGATTTTGAGAAAATCGACTTTTTCTCTTTTTGCCCTTCAGTAAATTACCCTTAATTTTATGGTTAGATATCCGATTCCAAAAACCCATTGGGACAACCCTATTAAAACCCTAGATACCAAGTTTTATCCCGATTGTTAAAATAATAGTAATAATAATAATATTTAGCACCGTGGCATACTACCCGTTCGGGTTTTACGCTTTAAGTACTAACTACGCTAATGAATTAGGAAATAGGAAGGTTGTATTAGAGGAAGTTAACCCGCCTTTGCGTTGAGGGAGAGTGGAAAACCATTTAGGAAAAATCACCCCCAGTTCACCCGACCGAGATTCGAACCTCGATCTCCCCGTCCTCAGAATTCAAGCTTAACACGACTAGCGCGTTAACCAACTACGGCACCGAGGTGGTTCGATCGGAAAAATAGTTTAGGCTCTAGTTGGAGGTACAGACCGACAGACAGATGGAAAGTCAAAAACCCCTCTTTTGGTTTCGGGGGGTTATGAAACGTCAAGATTCATCAAAATTTTGAGCTAGATTTTTTGACGATTACAATACTTTCTCTACATGTAAGATAGCGAGAAAGTAATAAGAGATGTACCTAAATCACCTTGAAAATATTAAAACTTCTGCATCACTGTCAATAGACTGTATTGCGGACCTAACGCCTTTCACCCCGTGGCCACTGTTGGGGATCTAAAAGAACTAAAAAAAAATACATATTTTTTCTCACATCATTTATAATATTTTATTAATCTACTATTGTTATTTTATAGATATTGAGAAAATCTATCAAAATTGACAGCTAAAATGAACATAGCTTGGCGTACTAATACATGAAATGATATATACTAATGTTTCTAGCTATTAAATAAGGCTTTTATTATGAAAATTACACTGAAGTTACGCGATTACATAGCTCAAGTACTTAAGTGACACAGTAAACAGATGTTAAATTGTGTAATGTATTTTGGTTTATCACTGTGAAGTTACGCCTCCAGGCGATACGTTTTTAATTCTACTAGTGATGTGATGATGAGAAAAGTTATATTTACATGAAATATATTCGCATTTCTGTGTGGGGAGAGATAGAAATAGAGGGAGAAACAATTTAGGAAAATTTAAAATTAAAAAAAAAACTCCTTCCGGTCAGTAGAAAACTAGATTAGATTCACCTGACATGCTTAGTTCGCATACTCACCGATGTGAGCTCTGTAATGTAACATTAAATAAGTATAAAGCGCAGTTTAACATCGTACATCAAATGGTGTAAAATCAAGAATTGCAAAGAAGTGTAATAAGAGATATAAAAATATAGATAGACATAAATTCTAGCTCAATTTCTGTTTGTATCCTGGCCCTACTGCCGAAATTCTTTTATGGATTTTGTTTGAATTTTATATTAAATATTATATTGTCAAATTTCAAGGCTATATTGCTATTTTTATTCCAGCCATAAGATAAGGGTGGTTAAATATCTGATTTTTGAACTTTTAAAATTTACGAAGATGGCTATATTAATTTTATCCAAAATTGATACTTAGGAAGGGTAAAAAAATAAATAAATCTGTGGAAATGTTTTCGGAAAATGATATGATTGCAGGGTATCTTGTTAATAATTTTTTTTTAATTTGAATTATTCTAAAATTACTGTTTACGATTTTCTTCAAAATAGTTAATTAGGGGGTGTTTAACGAGACAAATGTGTTCCTTTTTCAGAAAATATAAATATTTGAGGGTACTGACTACCGATTTTTTCTCAATAATTCTATATTTGAATAGTGATTCATATATAATCAAAATATATGCTTATTTTTCTGAGAAACTCATTTCACGGTGGCTTATTAAATTTAGTTTTCTATACAACACTCAAATGTAACAATTTACAAAATACCAATGATCTACAACTTTTTTTAGTATAGTGGGAATGGACCTATAGATACCGCACTAGAATTTTCACCACTGAACTGTGTCTGATATGTTTAGTGATGGTCATTATGATTTGTATTGTCTGATATGTTTGGGGATGATCATTATGATTTGTATTGTCTGATATGTTTGGGGATGATCATAATTATTTGTATTGTCTGATATGTTTGGGGATGGTCATTATGATTTGTATTGTCTGATATGTTTGGGGATGGTCATTATGATTTGTCTTGTCTGATATGTTTGGGGATGGTCATTATGATTTGTATTGTCTGATATGTTTGGGGATGATCATAATTATTTGTATTGTCTGATATGTTTGGGGATGGTCATTATGATTTGTCTTGTCTGATATGTTTGGGGATGATCATTATGATTTGTATTGTCTGATATGTTTGGGGATGGTCATTATGATTTGTATTGTCTGATATGTTTGGGGATGGTCATTATGATTTTTATTGTCTAATGCACACATTAAATTAACATAAAACTATATTATGATTCGACCAGTGTCATTTGACACGAAATCATAAATTGTTTATAAACAGAGGCAGGGTCAGCTAAGTAAAAGACCTCAATCTTCCTTTATCCTTCCACCATTATGCCTCCTTCAATTTCTTCCATTCTTCTTTTCTCACTTTCATGCTTTGTTTTCTGCTCCTCGCATCTCATTCTTGGCTTCCCTTGTGGTATTTTTTCCTACATACATTTCTATAATTTTCTTTTGTCATTTTCTCCCTCTCCTCGTCAATAAATGTAGAATCTTATCGAGCAATGCTATTGAAGCCGATTATTTCGTTAAGGCGATTGGCCCTTTTCATTTGGCGTGGAAATGCAGAGTCATGGGGACCAACGGTTATCTTCAATTTTTTTTATTGTTTTGAAATTTTCTTTTCGGTAACTGTTTGTTAAAGAATAGAATCATGAGAATTATGTTGCACTTTTTATATACACACCTCCTCTATAACTTTAACAGTAATTAAATATCAATAAATTGATATTTTTCAATAAAAAACTGATGGTTTCATAGCAAAAAATAAGAATATGTAACAATTAATAAACATTGAGATACTATATTAGAAGGGGTGTTTAAAATATGAATCATCAACATTTTCTGTGATCCATCTTTTCTTGTTGGCGTGGAAGGATACTTTGGTCGGTTGTGAAGCCACACCACGCCCTTCACCCTCCTGCCCACTATCGCACAAAATAGGTTTTATACTTGCACTCGACAGGGCCAAGGGCCTTAACTTAGTTTCCATGGGATTTTTTTCTTAATAAACACAATAATTCTGTTGGAATGTCATATGAAAAACATGTATAAGTTTCAGTCGCGTGGCGTGGGGTGTTGCTAGGGATAAACAAGTTAGTATATACTCTATTTGTAAATAGTTATAATCAATCAGTAGAACATTTTTTTGTCAGGTATCAACATTATCATAATAACATGTGTTTTGTAGACCATAACATAGTATTTACCAAATGGGGATTAGAGTGTTTAGAGCATATTAGATTTATAGGTATAGTTTTAACAACCTCTGTTTAGTCTGGCACCACGCCTCTGGTTTGCTTTCGTATTGTTCTCACCGTGAACTACAAATAACTCCATAGTGTAATTTATGTAAATCATTAGTTACTGTGGCAAGTGATGGCACATTTTAGCTGTATAATTGCTATGGGAGGCTATCAGTGAAATGATACACTTGCTCAGATAAGAATTTGGATTGTTCAGTTGTAAGGAAGGTTGACAAGTAAATCTAAATTACAATAATTAAAATATCTCTAATGGGAACATATTTATTAACTAACCAAATCAAGTCATACAAACATCGTTTGAAAATATTTGTTTATTTAAATAGCTTGTAAACAAATATTTATAGGTAGAAGAAATATTTTTCAAGCCAGTTATAAAGTAAATAATGTAAGTAAATTGAAAACAGAAACTTTTAAATCTCCATTGTCATGTTATGTAAATCGTTGGGTGATTTATAATGAATTAAATAAATAAGAATAAATTAATCCATCAAATATGCAGGTTACGTCTCAAGTTATTAGTAAGCTCATATTTAAGAAACGGTATTTCAAAATGAGGTAATTTCTTCTAGTTTATTTTAAAGAATAACCTCTTACCACCCATTCTACTTTTATGCATATGTACTGATTATGAAAATGTGTTAGAGATGAGTAAGATAACAATTTAGAGGAAGCGCACCCACATTTGTAGGAAAGGAATGTGGAGAAACTATTTAAAAAATACTACCCTCAGTACAATTAAGATGTATTCTAGTCCCGAAATTCCCATCATTGTCAGTCTAGTCTATTGTGAGAGTAATTCCTTAGAACATTCAATCACCGAAGTGAGCTAAATGGTAATTTTAATCACTATTAAAATATAGGAAACCTTAGGACGCAGCCTCCGATGTATGTGAATGTCTCAGGACCAGAAAATACGTGAAGAAGATGGGATCCTATTTTTTATCATCTCATCCTCCACCTTCCCTACACATAGGTCTATTTTTTTTCCTTCCTTCTGTCTCTCTTACCTCTGAAGAAGATTGGCGCGTTGGAGTCCTCTGGGGTCGCTGAGGTATAGGAGTTGCAAGATGGAAGGGAGGGAGAGGTGAGTTCTGGTTGAAAAGCTCCCTTCCCCTCCCTTCCTCATCCCGACCCCTCCGTCAGTGTGGACGTCTTGATGGGATGATGTGGAGGGTTAGGGGTTCGAAACTCTACCACCCTGCTTTCCCCCCTGTTTTCTTCGTCTGTCTCCCTGGGGTGTTATTATATGAGAAGAACTTGATGGACAGTACGAGGTACCGTGGTTAATTATTAAAAATAGATTTTTTCCTCTTGCTATTACTTTACAATAGGGTCAAAGAATAACTTTTGGTAGAGGTTTTTTTTAAAAAAAAATTCTTTTAGTTGCATCAAAATTGTATTTTGAAAAGATTAATGGTGAAAAACCAAGTACAATTTAGCTGCGTTTTTACGGATAAATTATTAGATTATATATATAATCATTTAAACATTTGTCTGTAGACTTTTTTTTACGCATGACCTGATTTTTTACTTGCTAAGCAAGTGAATAACTTAAAAATTCCCGTTTCAGGTATAATTTTTCTACATATAGTTGAGCCAAGATTTGTACAGGGTGTACAGTAACATGTGAGATTCACATTAGCGGTGGACAGGAAACACAATAACCATTTAAAAAGTTGTTATAAACATGTTTCCCATTTGACCTAGTTTCTGAGATATAGTCGTGTTTGTATTCCAGTAATATGGAGCTTCTTAACATCATAGAAAGTGCTTAAAATGGCTACCTTAAGCTTGAATGCAAGTGTGCAGTCGTCGTTTTGCAGAATGCAGCACTATTTCAAAATTACCAGGCTTTTGGAATAACTAGAAATAACCCATATAATGATTATATATATAACAGGTGCTGAGATATATAGAAACAGTTTAGTGGAATCACTTGGCTATAACTTGGAAACAAGAACAAATCCGACAAATATTTAAATGTTCTATTTTTTTTTTTTTGTATATCCTGTCCACCACTGAATTGGGTTTCGCATTATACGGTTAATTCTGTATATTCAAATAGCAATAATTCCCCAAACATATTAATAATTACAATATTCTAAAGGAACAAAATACCTTTCTAAGAGAGGGCCTTCGGTCTAGAGGTAAGTTGTAAACACTTCTGTGCTTGGGGTCTGGGGTTCAATCCTCGATCCCGGCAAAGATTTATCTGATTGCCAAACCCTTCTTTAACCTCTGACAAAACGTGTATTAATCACAACTTGTGAATAAATGGAATGTCAGGCCTCCACCATGGTTCGGATCCCACGTTAAACTGTATATACTCTATTTAATCTCACAATCACCCTACCATTCATTACACATTAGCGTAAGTGCATAGCCCGAACGTGTAGTAAGACACGTTGCAAATAATAATAATAATAATAAAATATATAAATAAGTTTTTCACCTTTACTTAAAAAAATAATTGAAATTAGTTTATTATATCTTTCAGCTGGAAAGATAGTGACAGTTGAAGAAGCCCCAAGAAGAGTGGTTGAGAAGAGAACCATTTTTGCACGTGATTCTTCGGTGCAAGGCAAATAAAACTGGATAGAACACATCCTTACGAGGAACTGTCATTGGCATGACGACATATAAGATAAGATTGAGGTAAAGAGGAGCTTAAGGATTAAATATTCTACTGAGAAACATGTTTTCGAACACCATAAATTGGTTTTCATCATGCAAGGTAAGATATCACGTTTCACATCCACAGAGAATAAATATTGTTTTTTTTTTATCTTCTGAGTTTTACATTCCTTGAGAGCAGGCGAGATGTTAACAACTTACCGACCGATTAATAGCATGCATTTACCGACTGTATCCCATTTACAAACGATAAATAAACAAATAAGATACTCGACTCACCCTTTCAGTATAAAAAAAAAATACCATGTCCATCAGGAACCAGAATGAGCTAAATACGGTTGAACAAACGACCTCCAATCTGATAGCTGTCTTCTATGGTGGTCACGACTTTTAGTAGTAGTTTTCTTCCGTAGGCGTCAGGAGCATTCACAAAGTAGGTATTTAGACAAAACTCTCAGTGACACGTATGACATGGCCTTGCCAAAAGGTATTCAAACTCCAATAAGATACAGAAGAAATCCACCCTTTTACATGCTATCTTCCATGACGTAAGAATCATTTTATAATAACATAGTGTAAAAAATATATATAAATCTCCATTGTACCTTCATTTTTTTTCAAGGTTTTCTAAAGTAAATTATTCACAGCAAAAAAAAACAAGATTGAGAAAAAAGATATAAAATAATGCGCTGGATTCAATACCGTATTCCTTTCATAATATGCTATGACATGGGCTATAATTATAATAACAAAATAACTGAAGGTCTCATTTTTTTCCCTATCGTTGTGACTTTCTTTGTGTCAGTATGTTTCATAGTGAAATGATATCATTAATCGTTGCCATGTTGGTGGGCCTGAGGACGTGCTTTGAGTGAATGGTGGCCCCTTCGGCAAGGGTGGATTTTGAATATAATTTTTGAATAAAGAAAGAGCGAGAGAAAGGGGGTTAAGGAAATGCTAGGTCAATTTGTTATCTGCTAGGTTTTTGTTAACGTTCACTTCTGTTTGAGTTGTTACTCTGCTACAGACTATATTTCTATACCTAGTCGTCTTTATGGTCAAGTGGTAAGAGTTGTCGAACATAAGTCCTAGAGTCCACGGGTCTGATTCTGTGTGACCCACTTTGGTGGCTGCGATTTTAAACCTTTTCTAACTTTTTTCTTTTAAGCCCGCCTGTATGATATTTACTATAATGGGGTAGGGATGAGGAAGGAAGCATTTCAGAGGTAGACTACCCCCGTTTTCTTGGAAGTATAGTGGGAAAACCACCAAGGAAAAACCACCCTTAGTAGACCCAAGCAGGATTTGAACCCTGATCACCCCGTCATAATAAGGCCAGTCTAACACGAGAGTGACGCATTAAGCCATTCGGAACTTCAAACGGGCTCTCTTCCAACTGACGGCACACTGAACAAGGCCCCCAAATGTTCAAGAGACACCATCAGTTTCTTAAGATATCATTAAATTAACGAGTATTAATATTTGAGTTTAAAAGTTTAATCAATAAAATTGTAATGATTGTGTTATTTATAAAAAATAATGTTGATAGTAGACTTAAAATTATTTTTTCTAATTTGTTTCTTTCCCTTTTTTCTATTTTCCCTTAAACTATTATGGCACACCGTTTGAAAAACGCTTATTATATAATGAGTCACTCTCGCAATAGAATAGACTGTTGATGAAAGGGAGATTTGGGTTAAAATCTCAATTGGGTGTACTGGGGATGGTTTACTCTAAATGATTAT
>CABFVX010000012.1:406463-464796 GCA_902151425.1 Timema shepardi | reverse complement strand
CCCCCCCCCATGTAAATGTGAGTATACTTCATCTAAGTTCAACCTGCCTAATTCCTAACACACTATTGTAATCAGTACAAACGCATCACGCTTTATATAATTCAAACATAGATCAATTAGTTCAAGTTTTTGGGTATCACAAACTTAACTAAAATTTTATTTTATTTATCTTAACTGAATTGAATGCCTTTTTAAAATCTATATATAAATTGATTAGCTGTCGTGATATATACCTACTTCTTTTCTAATATTTGCTGACGAGTGCTAATCCGACCCGTTACCACCCTATTTCATCAAAATCAACACTGATGATCCCCAATTAGTTCCTCTGCTTATATGTCTATCTCATTAAAATTAGAAAACTCTAAATAAATTTACCTTTATTTACTACTATATGTAACTTATTATTATTATTTGGAAAAGTGGCTAACTATAAGAAAAGGCAACATAACGAAATCACCCAGTTACAAGTACATTTGATTATTACTTATAAATGATAAAACAATCCATTAACTACTTAGCCATGACCCCTCTAGTGTAAAAATGTATATTAGCACTAAGAATGATTATAATAAGCTAATTGTTTTAAATAATTTGTGTTTTAACACAAAAAAATATTAATTGCCCAATCTAAGAAGCAGGGATAGAAATGGTGGTGTTTAGGAAGCATCCTTGTATTCGCGTGGATAGAGAATGGGAAAACCACTCCCAGGGTAGATGAGGATTTAACCTGTAGGCCTACGTCAATGGTAATCTTCTCAATTATAAACAATACTTTTTTTCGCATAGTCGTTACTACTAGCCCGGGATGTTCGCATAGTAATTACATTAGTGATGTAGGGTTGTTGAGGTAGAATTAAGAGTGGCTAAACCCAAATTTTCACTGAGATAGAGCTGGTATCCATTTAGGGATATAACCTTAAGGAGGTTGCCTAGGTATCAGAGATATCACCAACCAGTAAAATATTGACCAAATCTTGAGCACACAAGTTTGATTTTTACTGGAATAAATACAACACCTTTGAAATCTTCTAATCTAAAAAGTCTAAAAATCCTAATATTTCAGTTGATAAATAACACTTAAATGACTGGTAAGCAAAGGGTAGCTGGTAAATAAGAGTAAAACGGGTCTTTTAAAATAGAATGCCATTTAATTGAGGTGGTGGGTGGGGGTGGGCTACAGAACTTGGTTTGTGGAGGTAGGAAATTTCTACTAGACTTTTTTTTAGCACCGTGTATTACTACCCGTTTGGGTTATACGCTTATATACTAATTATTATGCCAATGGTTTTAGGAATCAAGGAGGTTATGTTTATAGTAAGTGTACCCAAACTTGCGTGAATGAGATTAGACAACAATTTTTTAACCCCTCCCCACCCTCATTACACCTAACTGAGATTTAAATCTCATCTCCTCATCATCAACAGTATAGTTTGCTAAAAGAATAGCACATTAGACCACGTGGCCACCGAAGTAGATTACTCGACTATATTAACACATTAATGCATTTGGTGGGAATCAAATCCTAAGCTATCTGTCACAGGCAAATCAGACTAGATGAGCTCTGTATTCAGTCTGAGTCAGGATACATGGGCAAGTGGTATAAATGCCAAGATAATAATTTTTTGTTTTACTGTAGGTTGGAGGTCAGGATTCAAATTCCTGCTGGGTAAACTTAGTGGGATTTTACTAGCTTGTTAGCCCCTCAGGTACATTTCTTACTATTTCTGCCTTCCTCGTGCCTACAACACTAGCTTCATAAATATATATATGCTTATAAACAGAACAGGTAGTAAGATGTGTTGGGAATAAAAAAAAGGATCGCATGACATGATTATATTTGCGGGTGTAGACCTAAAGTAGCTAAATACTGAATTTGTGTTAAATCAAAAAAATATTTTAGGCCCAACCTGGGCTAGAAGCAGTGTTACAGAGATTTGTAGCACCTTTAGGCCTACCACAAAGTAACTCATTGTTTCAAAAGTAATGTATTAGTACTTTAAACAAAGACAAACTAAAAACCCACCTAAAGAAGTACTACTCTAAAGACATCTTTATAAATAAGCAACCTTACAATTTACCAACCATACTTAAAGGATAATGAGCTAATATCATCTTATTTTCATGAGTATCGTTACTTACGTGACTTAGTAATATCTTCACTCTTAACTTTTATCAACTTAGAAAATGTATTTAGAAACACATCGTATGGCCTAACGATAATCCACATAAGTTGGTTTAAAAAAATGCAGTTTAAAAGTTTATTTTATTAACGTTTAAATTGTAAAGGTCTTCAACTATTTATCTTTTGAGTGATCATATTAAAGCCTGTAGGTGACCTGGTGGTCTAGGGGTAAGGTGTCAGACTTTTGTTCTGGGGGTCCAGGGTTCAATCCTCAGTCCTGGCAGAGATTTATCTCATTACCAATCCCTTCCTTCTCCTTTGACAAGACGTGTATTAATCACAACTTGTGAATGTGTGGAATGCCAGGCCTCCACCATGGTTCGGATTCCACGTTAAACTGTAGGTTGTTAAACTGTAGGTCCTCCATTTCATCTCACAATCACCCTACCATTACACATTAGCGTAAGTGCGTATAAACCGAATGGGTAGTAAACGTGGTGCTAGTAATAATAATAATAATAATAATAATATACGAATTCTATTAAATGACTTTTTTGTTTTGATGTTATTTACAATTTGAATACACCTTTTAGTAGATAATAGACCCTAATATGATCCTCATCTTTCATCAGTACATCAGGTACCTCCGAGGTTTGGGAAATTGAACCGTAACTAAAGGTCTGAGGTTAGTATAAATCTGTTAGGAGCAACAGTTTATAAAAAATAAATCTATAACTTTTTGTGGTCAAAATTGATAGTATTTATCTATATGAGGGTTGTACTGGGACATGCGTAGAGAGATATCCGAGTGGGTTGGTTTTATATTGGCTGCTGCAACTAATTAAAGTCAGAATAAAAACCATCCACCTAATTATAATTGATGGTTTTATTAAATTTGAGTAAAAAGCTCCAGTACGAATGCCTGAGGTGGTCAGAATACATAATTTAAGATAATATATGATATAATTAAATCTATAATGGTTCTATTTGTAATTTCTCGCTCCTGTTAAAAAAAATTCTTAAGCTAAACGTAAAAGTATTGATTTAGAGTAGGCCTATACTTATTGACTGTTACTAGTGGGTGGAAAATCATGGTAAAAAATTAAATGTATTATATTTGGGAGAGCTTTGAAATGTGGTATTGAGGAAGAAAACTTAAGATGATCAGGTAGACGGACAGGGTGACAATTGAAGTCCTAAAATGAGTGTGTGAGAAGATAGCCATTTTGGATGTGATTCTTCGGTACAAAGCAAACTGGATCGGACATATTCCTGAGGAGTAACTATCTACTTCATGACGTCAAATACGGCAAGGTTGAGGTAAAGATAAGCTTAGGAAGGAGGAGGATTAAAATATTGGATGACTTGAAGGAAAGAAGAAGATTCTGGGAGGCGGAGGCAGACGACAGGGTGGATTGGTGGTCTAAGTTCACTGACAAAAGTAATGGACCTGTCATAGCAAAAACATCTAAAAATAACAACCATCTAAGAATTTAGAAACACTTTTACTCATGTCAGTATAAAGTAAATACATATTTTTATTTTTTTAAGTGCACTGAATTATAATGTAATTATAGATAATGTAGCTGGAGTAACGACCTCAGGACTAAATTCACTCATAAACAAATTCATATTTCCCCACTTCATATATTATTATTTAAAACGTATATTAAAACATAACTTCATATTTATTTATTAAATTAAGTTAAGGGTGGTTTTATTTGTATCGGGTCGCCTAGAAAATATTTGCCTCAAAAATAATGGCTAAACTTTTTCAAAACAACCCTTTCCAGCTGAGTTGCAGTGTTTCACCAAGAATGTGTATTTTACAGCCACACAAGTAAACAGGATACAAATTTATGGCTACATTATATTCTAGTTCATGCAACTGCACTGAAATAATTCACGTTTGTTTATTTATTTATTAATAAAATATTAATAGTATTTAAAAATACATATTTACTATACTTAGCGCCACGTCTTATTACCCGTACGGGTTATACGCTTAAGTACCAATTACTCTAATGGGTTAGTGATTGGGAAAATTGAATTTAGATTAAGTGAACCCACATTTTCGTGGAAGGAGAGTGGAAAAATATTTAGGAAAAACAACTCTCAGTTCACCTGAGTGAGACTTGAACCTCTGTCTCCCCGCCCTCGGCAGTCTAGCTCAACACGAATCTTGCACGTTAAATAACTACGCCACCGAGGAGGGTTTTAAAAATATACTTATTCATTGACTCAAAATGATGCAAACCAAGAAATTATGTCCTAAATATCCAAAATGATGAAGAAAAACCATATTAGTGACTTTTCCAAAACAGCGTATCACTAACAGAATTTATGTACTCATGAACACGCATACCATTTATTTTTTGTACACAAAAGAAATTGCTGTCATCAAAATCCGGTGCTTGGTAACTCCTCTAGTAATCGACATTTCTTAGCTTAAGATCACATGAGTTGAGCCATAGAAATATTAAAGAAGTTTTTGTCATTTTCACGTACTGTACTTCCTACCAGCATTATCTATAATATAGATGATGACATTACATAGGCCTACATTAAACGAATAAATGTATTTAAAAACTGCCAGCAACTAGTTACTTTTGAGAATTTTCTTGATTCAAATACATTGAAGTAAACTGAATTATTGAAGGAGTTGTTTCTTTGAACTTAATCACTGTCTCCGATATTTATTTAAAAACTCAACTTGAATTGAATTTTAATAACCCTAATGATAAACCACATACACTTTTTATATCACAGTTTCTTAAAACTTTTCTGGGCTATGAATATTTTTATTCTGACAAGGGGATAGGAAAGAGCTGAAACCAGTTTCTGACAAATACCCATAAAAATACACACTTCAGGGATTTGAGCCCCGACCTTCCATTCATTAGCCCACCAGATTCGAGGGGTATGCCATTAAACCTATGTGTCAATTACCAACGTGTTTATTGACGAGGGTTTTAAAACTTGTATTTTAGTATATATTTGTAGTGCCCCTTAGTGCGAACAGTGTTTGACCCAATATAATCAAAGGACAAACCAAAAAATTAAACTCCAAAACAGTAACTAGCCATTTTAATAAAATAAAGTAAAATCTGTTTCAAAATGATACATTTTTATTACAGAAATCCCCTAATCACAGCCAAAATTTTGCACATCAAGATATACTATATACAGCTTCTATGTAATGGAAATTACCAGCACACAAACCCATATATAAGTCTTGCACATGACGGTATATTCCACAAAGTACCCATGTAATGTAAATTACCAGCATTCAAACCCAGGTAGAAGTCTTGTACATGACGGTATATTCTACGCGGTATCCATGTGATGGAAAGTACCAGCACTAGACACAGGTAGAAGTCTTGTACATGACGGTATATTCCACACAGTATCCATGTGAGGTGAATTACCAGCATTCAAACCCAGGTAGAAGTCCTGCACATGACGGTATATTCCACACAGTATCCATGTGATGTGAATTACCAGCATTCAAACCCAGGTAGAAGTCCTGCACATGACGGTATATTCCACACATTATCCATGTGATGTGAATTACCAGCATTCAAACACAGGTAGAAGTCTTGCACATGACGGTATATTCCACACGGTATCCATGTGATGTGAATTAACAGCATTCAAAGACAGGTAGAAGTCCTGCACATGACGGTATATTCCACACAGTATCCATGTGATGTGAATTACCAGCATTCAAACACAGGTAGAAGTCTTGCACATGACGGTATATTCCACACAGTATCCATGTGATGTGAATTACCAGCACTAAGCCCAGATATAATTCCTGCACATTACGGTATATTCCACACAGTACCCATATGATGGAAATTACCAGCACTAAACCCAGATATAATTCCTGCACATGACGGTGTATTCCACACAGTACCCATGTGATGAGAAGTACCAGCCCTAAACCCCGATAGAAGTTCTGCACATGACGATATATTCCACGCAGTATCCATGTGGTGGAAAGTACCAGCACTAGATACAGATAGAAGTCTTGCACATGAGGGTATATTCCATGTTGTATCCATGTGGTGAAAAGTACCAGCACTAGATACAGATAGAAGTCTTGCAAATTACGGTGTATTCCACGCGGTATCCATGTGATGGAAAGTACTACAAGCACAGAGCTCAGGTAAGCAGCGTCAGTAGCAGCGACTACAATGTTTTGGGCTCCATGGGACAGAACCATTAATCTTGAGCCGACGCTCTTCTCGTGTGTAGTCAGTTTTAGCTGGGGCGTAAAGGGGATGTAAGGGGTGTATGCACCTGGGAGCAAGGTGAGAAACATGATACCCATGACCCCTGTGGAGGGGATTTTAAAAACTATTTGTATATATGTTTTGGCTTGCACGCTTTGGGCAATTTATTATATTAATAATGTTAAGGTTAGATATTTGCATTTCATTTATTTTATAAAGTTAATATTTTTATTATATATTAAAAAAACATTTAATAAAACAAATTTATAATATTCATATTTATTAAATATTTGGGGCTACCGGTGGATGTCACATTTATTGGTAACTTAAAAAAAATCACAAACTACAGGCTTTTGAGTCACGTGAATATTAAAATGTTAAGCCTACCACATACATATTTGAATCAAGGTCTCTCAGATTTAGATGGTCATAGTTTAAAGTAGAACATCTCCACTATCTTGACTATGGTTGAGGATAATGTTTTCAAAATTTGATAGTAAATGAATATATTAAGGAAAATTACCCTTAAGTGTTTCATTTTAATTGATATTTTTAGCACTTCGTCTTACTAACCGTCGAGTTATACGCTTATATACTAGTTACGCAAATGGGTTAAGGAAATAAGGTTATATTAATAGGAAGTGTACCCCACAATTGCGTGGAGAAATAGTGGAAAACCAGTTTGAAAAAACTACCCTTTGTACACCCGAGCGAGATTCGAACCTCAATCTTCCCGTCATTGGCAGTCTAGTCTACTGCGAAAGTAGCGCGTTAGACCACGTGGCCAGCAAAGCGTGCTTAAAATTTCATCGTTTGGATTTCTACTAGATATTACTTAAAGGGAAATTTCTGAACCACGTGTTTAGCGGACTAAACGCCTCACAAATTAATTCAGCTTAAAGGCTCTTATAAAAAAATGCTAAGAAATTAAAATTCATATTTTGTAAATTGTGATACTATCAAAGAGATGTTTTAATACCTACCAATACAGCTTATTAACGACCAATTAAAAATATTAGGATGGTAGATTTTTTTAAATAATTGTCACAATATTAAATTTGATAGAGGCTGTAAAACAATTTGTTGTACAAATAGCGTTGAGTTATTTGTGTATAGGGGGCCTACAGTTAATGTTAAACTTTCGTTTAAGACTAATAATATGTGTCAACAAATCTGTTAACACTTAAGAGTATTAATAATTTTATTTCAAATTATCTAATATAAAAGTAAAATTATTTAGTAATAAAGTTGGGCGATAAGAAAATTAATCATCTTCCTTTCTCCTAACAAAATGTGTTTTGAGTCGAGAACTGACCTATAGTGAAAGAGTTTAAAGATAAAAGTTGTATAGTCATAGTATATTTTTTATTCACCTTGTAACATCTCCAACGCACCGCTGAAAAGCAGCACACAAAAGAGTTCAGTAATATTCACCTGCTTTATTGATCGAATGCCCTACTGAACAGTCAGGGCTTACAAAGCTTGATCAATTCTTGGAGATGGTTGTTGTATTTCTTCTTGACCTTTCTGCCACGACGAAAATAGGGATTTATTTTTTGTTTTTAATTTTTGTCATCGCGTTTCAATAACTGTTTGAATTATATGCATATGAACTAGTAGTATAATTAGTGTGTTAGGGATGCAGAAAGCTAGAGGAAGTATACCCGCATTTGCATGGAGGGAGAGTGGAATGAAATTTAATTTTAAAAAAACATTCTCAGTACATCCAACCGGGATTATAACTCAAATCTCCCCATCATAAGCGTTCCCACTCTATTGAGAGAGTATGTTTTAGGTGGGTATTCAGGCTCGTGAGAAAAAGTTAAGTGATTTTGAAGTTTTTATAACAAAACTTTCTTTTTTTTGTCAAAATACTGTCTTTACAAAGACAGAGCTTAATTTTCTTCACATGGTGATCTCAACAATTTTTGAATATCTGCCATGAGCATAGCGTTTTCAACAAATTCCAGGACACGCTTGACAGATATTCAACAACCACTGAGGTCATCGTGTGCAGAAAACTAAACTTTGTTTGTATAAAAGATATATTTGAACTATTTTGAACAAAACAAATCTTTTGGTATGAAAACTGCAAAAACATTCCACTTTTTTTTTATCATTCCTTACATCCCCAACTTAACTATGTCAAGTTTTGAGCTCATATTAAAAAAATAGTGTAGTCTATTTTTAAGTTTATCGTTCATCAAAAGAAAGTATTTTAATGGCGAAAATGTTCGATTTCGATATTATGTAGAATCCTAACGATTTGTGTTTGTTTGAAACCAGAAAACGATATTTTAAAATTCTGCCTATGTGTGCCTAATCGCGGATCTGAAAAAATTTGATGGATATTATTCAAACTTGAGATCTAGATGATGTTTCAAATATCTATGATATCATATATAATAGTTAAATGTTATATCTGCCTCTAAATATAATTTTATATTGAAAAATGACACCTGGAAACGGGAATTGAAACCGGGACCTATGGATTAATATGCCAATGCTATAACCACTAAGCCATCCAAGAGATGTGCCACGGAATGAATATTGAATATTTCAGTGTTCAAAAAATTGGCGTACTAAACCAAAGGTCCCACGTTCGATTCCCGTGTCCAGGTTTAATTTATAAATAAAATAATTTTGATATCTCTATGTTATAAGGCTATGGATTTTTTTTTACTATTTTGAACCTAGCTCTCAAATTAAGGGCTGTTTATTAATACATTTTATGCCAAATAAAAAAAATTGCTTTAGTGATTTTGTTTAAAATGGATATTTATGGAGTTTTTGAAATTACAAATGACGTTGTATAATTGATTTTGGGGTCAAAGTTCTTTAAGGAGTACTTAATTATTAATTAGCTATTTTAGGTGACCTGGCAGTCTAGGGGTAAGGTGTCAGACTTCTATGCTGGTGGCCAGGGTTCAATCCTCGGTCCCGGCACAGATTTATCTGATTACCAAACCCCTCCTTCAGCTCTGACAAGACATCTTGTGAATGTGGGGAAAGCCAGGCCTCCACTGTGGTTCGGATTCCACGTTAAACTGTAGGTCCTTCATTTCATCTCACAATCACCCTACCATTACACATTAGTGTAAGTGCGTATAACCCAAACGGGTAGTAAGACGCGGTGCTAGTAATAATAATTAGTTATTTTTGAGAATTATAAATATTTTGAAAAATGACTAAACAATATTGTTTAAAATGTATATCAGATGAGTGTTTGATATGACAATTAAGTGTATACATGTTCTTAAGTGGAAAATTCATTTAAGAGTAGTATACTGATGATTGGTATCTTAAAAAGTTTAATATATTAAAAAATGGCTTTAGTTATATGGTTCAAAATGGTTATCAGTTAGTTTTTGTTGTCAGCATAAATAATTGTGTTTGTTTTTATGAAAAAAAAATTAGCTTACGGTTAACTTATTTTGTAAACTTTGAATTTCTTTGAAAAAATCTCTCAAAATTTTATTCAAATTTTTTGTCGGGGGAATATTTTACATGATCACAAAATGTATAGATCCTAAGATAAATTAATGAAAGAGTATTTTACCTACGTCAAATTATAGAAATTTTTGAATTTTTTAAATTGGTACTCACTATTATATTTTAAATGTTTATCTGGGATTAATTTTTCATGTTGAACAATAAAGCATTTGTATTTTTACAAATTTATAATAATTTCAGGGGGGTTAACAAATTAATTATTTTTGAAAATTTGAAATTAGTAAAAATATATCAACAATTTGACTTAATATCTATAAATAAAGAGTGTTTATTGTGATTAACATGATGATGTGTTTGTTTCCAAGAGGAAAAATTATTTAAAGAGTACCTTGTTTACTGGAGACCTACTTTGAAAATTCTCATCCAAGCTATAACACACAATATGAGAAAGTTTGTGTCATTGGGTCGTATAAATTATTTTAGTTAAGTTTTTCATATGATTATTATTATTAGGATATTATTATTACTTATTACTAATGTCAACGAGATTTTAATCATTAAAATATTTTTAAAGATAATATTTTTAAATAACTACACTGTATCAAATAAGTGTCTCTATTTACTAATTAATATTTTTGTATAGCGATAATTATTTTTTCCTATTTAGTTATTATATGCTGTAGTCTTATCATGTGTTTACTACTACTGCACTGTTATAGGTCCAAGTAGCACTATAATGAAATAAATTGAAATTGAAATTATAATAGTTTTAAGTAGAGGTGTAGGGACAAAAAAAAGTAACTAGTGTCGTAAGCACAAATAAATCTTTAAAATAGTATTTTTTTTAGAAATACAAGAAACTAATTCAACAGAAAGTTTAACTGCTTGAGAGTAAATAACAAATTCCTAAATAACATTGGAATGGAGAGTGAAATTAATCAAGATAAAAGTAGAGAACCCTGTAGTCATTAAAATTATATATAATAATTTATATATATATTTATTATTTTTTTTAAGAAAAATTATAATGTGAAGTGTACATGTTAATTTAAAAAATATTTTAGTAAGTATGATTAATTGCTTTTATTTTAAAATGAGTTTTACATTACACGTGTAATTATGATAAACAATCAAGTTTTTAAAAATATTTTACAAAACTGTAATATAATTTTATTATATTCTTTAGGGGTGGGCCCTCATACTCCAAATGATTTAAATCCTAAGGATATTTGAGGTTCTAGAAAAAAAACTAGGCTTGGATCCTTTAAAATAAATTGTGATTCAATTTTTAGAGTGAAATTTGTTTTAGAACTCTAAATTATACTTAATGGTGGTTCAGAACCAATTATAACTATAGGATTAACTTAACAAACAGGTCCCAGACCAATAATCTATCCTTTAACCCACTGTATAAATGCCATAATTAATGTGCTATAAGAAGTAATGTTAACACATAGTTGCTATTAGTATTTACTATCACTCTGTTATATTTTTATTTCCTCGTATGTTCATAACTATTCCAAGATTCGGATTATATTTCATCGTATGTTCATAACTATTCCAAGATTCGGATTATATTTCATCGTATGTT
The DNA here is from genome assembly GCA_902151425.1 of Timema shepardi. Lineage (NCBI taxonomy): Eukaryota > Metazoa > Arthropoda > Insecta > Phasmatodea > Timematidae > Timema > Timema shepardi. Next base: position 453,389 of record CABFVX010000012.1, on the reverse strand, counting down.
CATAACTATTCCAAGATTCGGATTATATTTCCTCGTATGTTCATAATTATTCCAAGATTCGGATTCTAGATTCTGTATTCAAAGATAAATTGGAGATTTGATTCGCTAACTTGTAGATTGAACCTAATTCTAGTATTTTTCTTTATCATTGTTATTAAACAAACTCTTGTTTTATCAGGATCTTTGCAACTATCATCGATTAATCTATAGTAACAGAATGATAAGAGTGAATTTTAAGAAACTGGATCATCATTCCTCTGAAGAGAAGCTGGACCCACCAATAGAAAAATGAATCTGTAACCCATTTATATTAGTTCAATTTTGTTTAAATAATTTTACTTCTATATCTGCAAAGCCAATATTTGCCATTATATAGGCTTTGAAAAGGTTAATCCAACAAAAAATAAGTTTTATTTCCTTATAATATATACTTTAATAAATATTAATCGGCACACATGAACAACCCTAAGTTCAAGGAACCAATCACTGCCAATTTAAAATGTGTAAAATTTGAGGAAAGATATTCATTATTCTGAAGATAATACATTATTAAAAACTTTTTTAAAAAAAATAATGAATGAATCAAGTTTATTTAAACTATTCAAAATCAATGCTATATAGGTCATAATATTTTAATGGTGTTCGGTTTTTAATTTATTTTGACTTTAATTAAGGAAACATGCCAAATGCCTACACATAATTAAGTATTTTATTTCTTGTTTCACTAAGGGATGGCTCAAAAAAAATTCCTTATTTTCTCAGCTTCATTCAATTTAAAGTATATACAATTTATGTTGCAATCAACAGTTATTTTAATAGATCTTTCAATTCCAATTTTTACCTATAATGTTATATAAAGTATTATGCGTATTTTATAATTGTGGCAGTTTCTAGAAGCATTATTTGATATTTTATATTAGTCCCATTTTAAAATAAACATAGCATTGTGTCCTACCTTGGACTGATTAACATTGCCTAAGGATTTAACAACTTTTTTTGTAAAACTTTGTATTAGCTAATGTGTCCCAGGAAAAATCGGTAATTATGTATATTTATATCAAGTTTTGTCATAGAAAAATAGTTGACTTTCTAATATCTTGGCTAGTTCAGATAAGCTATATTCTATATATTAAAAATATATTTCAACTATTTTGACCAGTTGTTTTTATAGTTGGAATAATATTATGTTTAATTTAATAAGTATTACTAAAAGATTCGCACATCTTTTATAGTACAAAGTGTCAGGCTTAAAGTTGCTGTAGTAGACTTTCTGGTTAAAAATAAAAAATCCGTTCAAGCCATGATATAAATAACCACCCCTCCAACCCTCCAATTATCTTCTTTCCATTCCTTTGCACAGGTGTATATATATTTGTAAAAATACTAAATTAATATTGTATGGATAAAGCTTTATACTAACACATATACAACTAAGTGTAATAACCTGTATAAATAGTATGATAATTTAGTTATAAAAATATTTCAATTCAATTGTAAATTACATCAGATATCTTATATCAGACATTATTTAGTAAAGTACAAAAATTTTATACTATTATCTCCAAAATTTTTCAATAAAATACATGAACTTATTGTGCAACTCTTTTGATTTAATAATGTTGATATTATCTCAAACATATTTAAATTTCTTAAAACTAAACGTAAAATTTCAGTGTATTTTAGCAGTATATAAAAATGTCTGTATAATATCAATATTCTTACCCCAAGCTCACAGTTTTCTGTGATTTTAACTGGTAAAATAGTTATAGTGTATATTAGACATACTTGATGAAGCAAGTCAACAGTTGATTATAGATACAATTATTAGAGCTGAATTTGGTAAAATAGCTAAGCTCAAATTAAAACACTAAAATTAAGACAATCAGTAAATATTAAATAACATTTGAATAAAATGATAACATCTTATTATTGTGACACATAGGTTTTCACTAGAATTATAAAATTATTACATATCTCTAATTTTATTGTAATAAATTTTTAGAAAAATATATTTATTAATTTGGCAAAGTTAAAAAAAAAGAAATATTCCAATTATAATAAAAGCAAATTAAAATAATATTATATAGTATTGGGATATTGATTAAAGTTAATTTTTAAGCTATTGATAACTCATACATTAAAATAAACAATAATATTTACAAATTATGTATTTGTAAGGGGTTAATTCTCCTCATGTCTGATAAGCTGGTGTTTGTCAATATTTTTTGGAAAATTATAATGATTTGCCATGCTATTTTTATATTTGTTAACATTTGAAATTCTCAATAAACCACTTTGTTTTTGATTAGAGCATACTAAATACAAATTAAGGCAATATTAACTGTGTCTCACTTGTATTGTTGTATAATTCTGTATGGATAAAGTGTGTGTGTTTAGAATATGAAAATAATATATTATTGTTAAATGTTCCTCTTATATGTTTCTAAATCTTGTATGAAAAATAGAAGAGAGAACTTCAGTGGGAAATATACTTTCTAAAATAAATAACACAATTAGATACGTTTAGATAAAAGCCTGGACTGTAAACACAAAATTAGTGTTGGAACACTTCTCCATGGTTTGTAAATTTATAAAACATGTATAAACTATTTTTTTTAAATTATTTACTCTTTAGTCATTTTACTAAATTTTTAAATGCTATAAAAATATTACACTTTCTAAATTTTTTTATTTTTCTATTCTAATTTAAGGAATGCCAGGCCTCCACCGTGGTTTGGATTCCACGTTAAAATGTAGGTCCTTCATTTCATCTCACAATCACCCTACCATTACACATTTACACATTAGCGTAAGTGCGTATAAACCGAACGGGTAGTAAGACGCAGTGCTAATAATAATAATAATAATAATAATAATAATAAATATTCTCATTTAGTATTTGTAAATTATTATAAGGTGTTTCAAAAGAATTTTTTAAATATTTATTTAAAGTTATTATGAATAAGTCAAAAGTATATATATTAAATGATAACTAACTTAATTAATATTTCCAATTTTAGTTTTGTAAAATTATAAATTTGTCAAGAATAAATATACAATCCTCATAGTGATTTTTATAATAAATTCCTTTAGTAATCTAAGACTAGCCTTTGAGATAATATTTACAATTAAAGCATTTGTTTGAAATTTTGAATATTAATTTATTGATTAAAGACATATTAATTTTTACTAAAGTACAAATACATTAAGTTCAAATATGTACTAAGTTCCAATATAAATGGAAAAAAAAATCCAACATATATTCCAATAAAGACAAAATGTTCAGCAGCTTGTTATACATATCTTATTAAAAATTTAAATAAATTTTGCATATTTATTGAATATATATTTATAATAGCTACTAAGTAAAATATTTATGTATATATATTTTATTATTTTTTATGTAATAGTTCTAAGTTACGTTGATCTTTTTAAACAATACATGCGGAAACGAACCTAATACAAACATATAGTACATATTATGTTATTTTTTAGTAAATAGTACCATAATTTGAAATTTTAATCTTACTAGTAAACAGTGTCTTATACCAAATCAAAATAAAAGAATTTATTATTTTATTTGGGTTCATAAAATACATCTTTAATATATTGCAATTAAAACATGAAAATTAAGGTAAATATAAAAATATCTACTATTTAGTATAAACAAAGGACCAGAAAGAAAGATTATGAACTTCAGAATCTAATATAAACTAATTATTGTGTTTTCCATTTTTAATCCTTTTAAAATACAAACATTAGAAAGTATCTCTCAAATATTTCAACCATTTACTACTAAAATAATCGAAGCTAGATATCTACCAGAATGTAAATTTAACTTTTCTTTATTAAGGTATTAAAGTGTATGACTTATTATGGAGAAGGATGGATCTACAAGTTTTGATAGTGAGCAATATCTTAACAAAACACTGGTTTAAACCATCTCAACCAGTGTTAATAGAATGTATTTCTATATTGTACCTTCTAATTTGTTATGGTTAAAAGAGGCTTTAATGTTATTGGTGCCAATTTTTCTTTTCTGCAATATTATTGAGAGTTTATATATTTAATTATTGATATTAGAAAATTATGAGAGTTAAACAAAGAAGTGTGAACAATTTTTTTCTACTATCCTAGATAGATTTACTTATCATTTTTTTATTATTTATTAGTATATATCACCTTTTTGTCTGATTCAATAGTTATATATATATTGTTTTTATAATAGGCATTATAATAATACATTTAAATAAACATAATATACTATATTAAATCATATTCTTAAGTATAAAGAATGTTTGTACTTTCAAATCTGATGTTAAAAAGACATTATCTCAAAAATGCATATAACAACATTATTAATTAATATATTTTAACGAGACACAACACACAACAAATGTTTATTTTCAGTTTCATCTGTAGCTGTATAGCCATAATTTTTTAAATTGTAAATATATAACTAGCTATCATGGAGACCCTTTTGACAATATTGCTTTCAAATAGATGTTATTCCAGTTGTATTGCTCTTTCAATAATATCTCAATTAAACTAATTAAAACAAAAAAAATCATCAAATACTTGATGTAGATGTTATGGCAAAACACTTCTATGGAAGTATGAATTTCATTCTAGAGCATACGAGCTATTTTGAAGAGTTAGGATCTATAATGATGGTAAAGATTTAATTGTTTACAACATTTTAGTTCTATAGTTGTGATAGTTTAAAATAAACCTTTAGTTTGTTTATTTAAGAGTAACTATAATATATTTTTAATTTTTATATGAGTTCATTTTAAAGCAATTGAGAATTTTTTACAATATTTGTTAAAACAACTTGTTATTAATAGTAAAATAATAATATATTACATAACAAAAGTGTTATTAAAATAATATACAAATATAAAATATATTAAGTCTTAGCTTTACAATAATTCTGATAATATAATTTTACATATTTTGTCTTTGTTATAATATATTATTTAACTGTTGTTTAGTATATAGAAATTTATTTTATTCTGATACACATTCCTAATTGTTATTTTAATTTGTCTGAACACAATTAAATATAAATGTGAAAATTATGCTCATCTACTAAAAGAACGATATTCATTTATAAAATATTGTACCCAACAAGGTTTTAACTGCTCTGTCAGAGGCAACAACTTAATACAACTATTGTAAACAGTTCATAATGACTTAACATATTCTTGATCATTAATATGCAGTATGTACAGTAGTTAACGAAATGCATTGGCACAAAATTAATCATCTTATGTTAGTTACCCTGAACATAGAGCTATGTGTGACAGGTGCATTGTGGTTCTTCCTCACATGTTTACCTCCGCTCTGTTGCCAAGTAATAAGAGGAGAAGGCGCTGTTGCCAGGTGGGCGCTGCACGATGGGCACGTAGCATTGTATGCACCACACAAACCTCTCTAGAACCGAATTTGTCGCCAAGTATCAAACAAATTCGGATCTACAGGGTAGATGTAGAGCATTACTTCAGTGCTGTAGCTCGAGTTTATAAGACGACTCATAATAATGTTGATTTTATCACCGCATCTTACTAACCATTCGGACTATATGCAGAAAATAATGTTGAATAAACCTGTTCTACATTGATGAGTTGGCAGATGGGTTGAGTCCTCCATACTTGAAAAGTAGTTTCTGCAAACATAAAAGTTATAAACACATCAACTTATAAATTTAACAAAAATTAAATAAATAAGCAAATACCTGAAGATATGAACAAGAAAAAATATTAATTGCATTATAATCTTAGTTTCCATTTGAATTAAAATTAAATTCCAAGCACGTCCCTTTTATATGTTTCTATCCACCTTTTCTGTGCCTACATCCAAATACAATGTAATCAATTAAAAAGTAATAATTTTGCTAACACCGAAACCATAAGTTTGGTTTATATTCATGGATTAGTTATTCTAAAATAATCGGGGTTATGAAAATATAGCATTTGAAGGAAATGCACGCGAATTTGTGTGAAGGAAGAGTGAGAAACAATTAGGAAGAAAGCTCATTAAATCTGGCAACGATGTAAAAACCCAACCTTTCTGTCTCATGCAAAAGAGACTAAATCAGCATTGAATTTGGGCTATGTGCCCACTAATATGGGGAGAATCATTTTCTAATGAATGTAGATTTTTTTTAATGAAGTTGTCCTATACTACCCAAATCTAGAGCTAACATTTTTCTACAATAAAATGATTAAATTGGTTAAACAAACAACATAATTGTGGATGAATAAAAAAAAATTCTAGGTTTTAGGAATGGGAGTTTAAGGGAAACTGAATTGTTTAAGTAGTTTCCTGGAGAGAGGATGAAAGAGCCACAGTAAAAACCAAAGTGTGTAAAATAATCTATGTGCATGTGCAACTGTTAAGGATATGAACCAAGTCCAACCTCAATATTCCAAGTCAGAGTCAAAGATTTTAATCCCTGTTCTTCTGTTTGTGAATTTGGATATTTATTGTAAATATTTTTTATAAATAAGGCTCGCATTATGGATATAATTTTCCTAAAGAGGGGGTGAAATGTTTATCTTGATAAAAAAGTAAATTTTGAAATGTTATGCTTTTCTATATCTGACACACAATCAAACATATTTAGAGAAGTCATAAGCTGCCACTGTAATTGCAGGTTTTAAGGTAGGCCACTGGCATTATAGTAGAGCTTTAAGGGTTGCATATGTACCAGGATACTTAAGGTAGTATGCTTTACTAGGATTAATTATATTAACACTGTATAAAAATGTTGTGCGATTCACAAAATATTATTTGAATGTGAAATAAAAATACTCTATATTACTATAGCTACCCAGATACTGTCTATTCCCAAATTATATTCAATAATTATTGTATAGTTAAACAAAGAAAACTAATTTAAATCTAAAGTTTCTAAGGTTATGGTTTTATTCCCCCGTGTCATTTTTCAATATAAATTTGAAAAACTAAACCATGTATAATCAAGAATGATTGTGTATGCTTTAAATTTGTAACCTCTGTAACAATTTGACATGTAATAAAAGCTATTACATTTTGAAATGTTTATTTAATTTGATTATAGATATGAAAAGTTTCGGCATCAGATCGTAAAGGAGTTAAAGTAAGCTTTAACTTTATTGTTTGTTTTATCTTTATTGGAAAGCACTATCTATGATAAAAATTATTAAAACCTTTTTAAACTATAATCAATACATTAAAATAGTTTTGTAACAACTACCATTTTAAGACATTTACAATGATGCTTATTTTAAAAGAAAAGATTGATAATAAAGTGAGGAAACAATTGTGTCCCAACAACTACAAAAAATATTCAAACAAATTCAATATTTAATTGAACACCCCTAAGCTACCTTTATTTATGTTCTAAATAAAGTAAGCTTTAACCATGTTAATTAGTTTTTTTTAACTATATCTAGTTAGATAATTATTCAATTTTTTTTATCAGAAATATATCCCCTTAAACTTCTATAAAATTAAAAACACTGTATAGAAAACTACATTCACTTCAACTAGTAATTAAATTAGTTATTCTAATTTAAAAATGTAAACCAAGTTTTTACTAACTAGTTATTTTAGATCAATTCATCTCAACTTTGTATGTCTACTGAGTAGATAAATAGCAGATGTTTATAACTATTAATTCTTTCAAGTTGGTTTTGTTCTGATATTATCAATGTGGTTGATATTCAAGATTAGCATTAATATTAGAAGGTCAGTCAACAAGCTTACAAGGCCACTTAAATGACAAACACGTGGATGACATAAGTGAAAGAGTGGCTTATCACGCTACTTTGAAATATATAAATTTTTAATACAAACATTTAATATCATATGTTCTTATCTGTATGTTAAAAAGCTAGGCTATTAAAGAATTAATTTAAGAGTATGGATAAGTAAGGCATATTCAGCAAAATGTACCCATATTTGAATAGGGAAGGGCTTTTAAAACCACTGCCTAAAATCCTCTGGCCTTGTAGAGTTGGTCTCCTCAATCGCTCAGCCTATCAAGCGGACGAAAGGAAATATTTATTCACTGCTTAATGAATCAACGCACAAATAAAATTTAGTCAAAACCAAGAAAGGCTACAAGTTAATTTAATAAAAAAAACTGCTTCAGGGGCTACATAACCTAATGCATTACTCGCATGTTAGACTAAACTACCGATGACGGGGAGATCGGGTCTCGAGTCCCAGTTGGGTGTATTGGTGGTGGTTTTTCCTAGGTTTTTTTCACCCTCCCTTCGTGAAAATATGGGTCACTTCCTATAAATTCAACCTTTATAATCCCTAACTCATAATTACTTATGCGTATAGCCTGAACAGGTAGTAAGATGCAGTGCTTAAAAAAATATAAACCTCACTTTGTTGGCTTTATGGTCTCAGTATTATGGCGTCAGTCTAGCAATAGACAAGATTACCGATGAGGGAAAGATCGGTAGTCAGATATTTCAGCTGTACTGAGGCTGTTTTTGCCTAAATGGTTTTCCCCATTCTCTCCACGCAAAGCTAATACACTTCCTCTAAATTCAAACTTCCTCCACCTTTAACGCATTATCTTAATACGCACGTATGCATATGTCGCAAATGGGAGGTAAGACGTGATGCTATAAAAAAAAGTATTAAACAATTTCTACCCTACACCACAAAAACAAATCAAACATTGACTCACATCTGTGGCCACCTAAACTAAAATAAGGCTCATCTAGTCTGGTTTGTTATTGATGGTTATGCTCGGGTTCAAAACCCATCCAGTACACGAAGGTTTATTTAAAAATGTTTTTCTACGCAAATATGAATAAATTTCCATTCAATTTTATTAGCGTTCCTTATTTTTACGCCACTAGAGTAATTAAAATGTGTATAGTCTGGACGTTTAGTAAGAATCAGTTGGAAAAGGAAGTTAAGGGGAGAGGAAATAAAAAAGTTTCTATCTAAAACTGTTCTCCAAGAGCTTGTACGAACTTGCTCCACCCTTGCATCAGAAAAGGGATACCGCCGACTCATTGTACAACCATGTTAGTTCGTTTAAGCTCCATGAACACGCGCGCCAGTCCCGCTGACTCAGGATATTATTATTCTACTCCCTGACAGTGAGTGGAGAGGAAAGACAAGGGCCCCCACATGGCTTTTTTTATTCAGTGGCGGTCAAGCAGAAAAAATAATTTGGGACCAAGGAATTCGTTTTATAACAGAAGACTTTACACACCAATCAATTCTGTCACAGTAGTTCACCAGATAGGATTTTCTTTAATCTACGATGAGTTTTTATCCCTTATCCGAGATATTTGAATATACACACTAATGAGCTAGGGATGAAGAAATGTACCTGGATTTATGTGGAAGGAGAGTGAGAAACCTTACATTTAGAATAAGACATCTCGGTACAACTAGCTAAGTTTCAAACTATGTTCTCTCCATAGACAGAAAAGACTGACATCCTTGTATGCATGTCTACTTATGAGGATCTGAATTGGATAGTTTTTTTTTATATAATTATGTTTTTTAAAGGAGATTATACAACTCAATAATATAAATATAGCACTAACCAACTAACTTAAATAAGCTTCATCAATTTAATATTTACAATTTTTGCCAAAAAATATAAGTAAACATTAAAAAAGAGAGAACACTATTTTGGACACCCAATAGTTACCATACTCTATTTAAAGGGAACCAAATCAGGGTCCTCTATTTAAGTGAAAGTTAACCTTGGGTACGCTAAGAAATCAAAGGAAATATGTAAGACATGAAAAATATACATACACATTAATACACACATATTAAATCTTATCCTTTTTTAGCTTTGTGTCTTAAGAGCTAATTGTTCGGCCGATACACTTAATTTCTCAGTTAAATATTTGTATTTAATACATTCCTTTGAATGTAATCTATTTTAATTATTTTATATGTAGCCTATATAATACTATATATAAATTGCATCATGCCCCATTAAGTTTGTGGACACAAATTTGAAGACAAGCTATATTTGTTGGTACGTGAACAAAAAAGTCTGAGTCCCCCCCAACTCCTTTAAATTTGTTTCCATTATTAGTTAATTAAAGAGCATCATTATGGTCATGCCAGAAATTGAAAAATTATACATTTCTGGCCATTCAATAGATCGATCTTAGACTCTTAGCTTAGTACTCAGAGCATATATAAATTACCACAATTTAGCCTGAATGTTAGGTATGTATTAGAAAAAAGGTATAAAAAACCACTTGTATACTCTGCAGTATTAGGTTGGAATGTAAGGGACTTTTTTTGACCAAAATAAATCAAACATTTCTGCAGTATAAACAGTTTAATTTTCATAAAACAGTTGTTTAATATCTCTCATGAACATAGTGTCATTAAATGAGAAACTTTTTAAATGAAGAGGAAAAGCTGTCATTAAATTCCAGACATTCTTGACAGATATTCAAGAAATGTAGAGGTTACTTTTTGAAGAAAATTAAGATATGATTTACTAAATAATTGTTTGCCTTAATGTGATAGAAAAATGTTGATATAAAAATGAAAAAATACTACCCTTAACGCCAGTTTCCTGTATTCCCGTCTTAAACGAATCAATGGTATCCTAAAAAAAAGATGTTTTTGATGTTTGTGTACCTTAAGAAATGTCCAAAGGCCTGTACAATACTCAGGCCTCATTTTTGTGTGATGTAGTCATGAATTATTGGCAGACCTGATGGTAGAGTTATGAGTAAGATTCTTCTGCATGGCTTGCCAGCCAACATAGCCCTGTAATTTATAAACAAAGAGCAATTATCAGTACACATACCATAGCTATGTAGTTAAAACTATCTGAGGAAAATTAGTCTTTGATAAGACCAAGGGTTGGGAAGATCAAGTGGGGACAAGAATCTTCCCTCCACCTTGTTGAGAATCGAACACCGACCCCATTGTCTAGAATAAGCTATTGTAACTTTAAGTATATAATAGATCAGGTTCTGTACCATTTTTAATTATATCTAACAATAACTTTTTTAATGTGGGGCAAAATAAATCTGAATTAATATTTTAATTGAACCAAAACATTACAATTTATGGTGTGACACAAAAAATAAGCATATTTTCACATTTAATTTGATAACAAAATATTTTAAGACACATTTTAAACAATAAAAGCATAACATCGGTAAAAAAAATACTGTCTAGAATTGGCTTTTAGAGATAAAACACTAGTATTTGATTCAATACTAGATGCATACAATATTTTTCTTCAGATTCTATATTATCCATATTTGATATATTGGTATATTTAAATATATATTAACCCATTTTGTATACTTATTATAGATTTGGTCTTACATTAAGACCTGCTTTTAAAGGTCCTCTTGCATAGTCATTTTTTTAAATCATTTTGAAGTACTTAACTCCAAGAGACAATTAATATCTTATTCACGCGAGTCCAAACACATTAAGTGGCAATAAACTTTTTATATACGAATAATATAATAGATAAATAAATAACATTTGATTGTGATAGAAGTTCTTTATACACAGATTAGGACAAAAATAAACCATTGGTGTATAATTATATGCATTTTATTATTGAAACTAAACATCTTGAGTAAGTATCTGGTAAATTCTGTCCTCTTTAATTAATCGTTTGGTAATATAAAGTTCAAATATACTAGGAAGATTCTTTTATAAAATACAAACATAATTTTTTGTTGGTTAGCAAATTGTTGACATCTCGCTTGCTGTCAAAGAATGTAAAACTCAGAATTTACAAAATAATCATTTGCTAACTGTGTGTGAAACGTGGTATCTTACCTTATTTGACAAAAACAAATAGATGGTGTTCGAAAACAAGGTGCTTGGGAAGATAATTTGGTCCAAAAAGGGATGAAGATACGAGGGAGTGGATCAGTTTATATAATGATGAGTTACATATACATATATTATACTCTTCACAATACATAGTTTAGATAGTCAAGTCTCATAGATAAGAACTGTGTATCAGGGTGTTAACTTGCAAACCCACTGGGAAGGTCTAGATGCAGATGGGAGGATAACATTAGAATGGACATGAAAGAGATTGGGTATAATGAGGTGGACTGGATTAAAACTAGTTCAAGATAGGGATCGATGGCATACTTTTGTAAGTACGGCAATAAAATTTAGAGTTCCTAAGGCCATAGAGTAAGTAATTAATTCGTGTTATTTTATAGGTACTACTAATATTTATCAAAAGGACAGCTATAGATGGCATGAATTTACATATGAATATGTGAAAACAGTGGCAATTCAATTTATTGTGAACGTGATGCATTATAAAATTCAATAAAAGGTGTTTGATCGATTATACTGCAGTCAATAAGTGTACACAAATGGACCTAAATGCGATACAGAAATAATCTTGATTAAGAATGAGTTATATTTCCAGAAATAAAGTAATAGACCACACATTAGGATGCTTTTTTTAGTTATCGGTTAACCAGCCAGAGTTTTAAACTAGTCATTCCATAACTAAATAAGGGCAATAAATCATAATATGCCATCCATAATAAATACAAACAGCGTTTAGACTAGGCGGTCCAACAGTGAAAACTAAGTTAAAACTAAGAATCAAATAGCCAAAGCTATCAGGTATGCTTACTCCATATAGCTTTTATATTCTGAAAATTGAAAAATGATAACTGGACATGGGAATCGAACCCCGGGACCTTTGGCTTAGTACGCCAATGCTCTGACATTGAGCTATCCAGGAATCGTCCCGTGCCCAGGGTCATTCTTCACCCAAATTTTAAGGCACAGTCTATGATAGACGTACATAAATCGTCGGCTACATGTGTGATTTAATATGATATCTAGATGGAATAAATCCTCACTAAAATCATACATGGTAGCTTTGGCTATTTTATTCTTAAATATGCAATCACCTTAAAATTACAATAATTGTACATGTGGCAGCAATAAGCCAACTTCTGAGTCAAAGGTGGCTTCACTATCTGATATCTTGTAATCTTAATAAAATCACAGCTCGTAATCTTAATAAAATCACACATTTGTAGCCGATGATTTCTGAATGTCTATAATAAAATTTGCCTTAAAATATGAGTGAAGAATGACCATGGGCACGGGACGATTCCTGGATAGCTCAGTGGGTATAGGATTGGCGTTCTAAGCCAAACGTTCCGGGTTCGATTCCCGTATCCAGGTGTCAGTTTTAATAATCTGAAAACTGAAAAATAAGAGTTCCATAAATAAAGACCATAAATAGAGTAATCCAGTTTAAACTTTTCAATAGGTTTATGCAATTTAATATATTTATTGATGGGAGCCAAACAATTTAATTTTATGACTGTTCCGGCTGTTCATTTTCTTTATTAATTAAGAATACAAGTTTTTTTTTCCTTTATTTAAGGCAGTATATGGAAAGCATGCCGATGTATCCACCTGCTCATAAAAAAAATATATTGAACACACTGTCTGGATAACTTGTCAACAAGGCTCCACTGTTACGATGTTATAAAATATCCTACAAGTATTACAACTAATAAAATAAATAAACAACTTCCTAAAAAAAAATGTACTCCAGCAAGAATCTAAGATCCTTCAACGGTGACTCCACACATTCCACCACACTCGACCCCTATGTAGGCAGGAGGATGACTGGTGCAAGACCTTCTAAAAAAACAGGACTTATTGTCATCATGTGATGGATTGGGTAGTTGAATAGAAGTTATAGGTTTGTGTTGTACGTGTAAACATAAGGTGTGAATGTGCCGAGAGGAGAGTTATTATTGTGCCAGTAGGGAGCGGAGGGGAGCAGAGGGTCCAGTGATCTATCATAATAACAATCAATGTGAAATTAAACGTTCATTAGTGGTTAATAAGGTTGATAAAGAAGTCTTATTTCGGGGGCCGGCTGGTCTTGGCAGATGATTGATTTATTGCCGAGTCAGTCAACTTAGCATTGGCAATGAAATTTTTTTTATACATACATACATTATCGTTGCCGAAACATAAGTTTCTGTATCTATAATGTAGATTTTATTTAACATTTCAAAGGTGCGTGTCTTACCGGCGTTGGTGGACCCATGGTCTAAATATTAAGTTTATTTAATCTAGTTTGCAGACAATAGAAAGGCTTGGTTTCTAAAATTCAGTCTTTGTACTGAGTTTAAAAAAAAAATTATATTGTTTCCCACCCCGATGAATATATTTTTCTAAAATCTTACATTCCTTATCCTGACTTCTGTAATGTAACTAATATGTAGGCTATACGTATAGCTCATACGAGTAGAGGTACAATGAAAAAATATAAATGTACAATAGCGAGTCACTAATTCAGACGTCAGGAATTTTTTTTTATAAAAATGACCACAGTGGTATCAATATCAGACATGGCTGCCAAAAACACACCTAAGCCCTTGTTCAAAGAAAAATTGTATACTTTTTCCGTTGTTAGAATTATGCCTTTTTGAATTCCATCAAATTTTTAGCAACAAAAAACAATGTCTAGGTGTGTAGGTTCATTGCTTAGATAAAGTGAAATTATTTATACTTTAATACTGAGCTTTCGTGAGTACCCCGTCAATCTTTTTTTTTAAAGGGTACTATATTTTTTTAAATTTGGACAAATCGAAAATCCAGACTTGGTCGATCCCCAATTAGTCCAAATTATCGACTCCGCTCTACTGTATGTCCACACTGTGAATACATTTCAAATTGATCAGTCCTCACCAAATTTTGACCCAAACAAAGAATATAATTTTATATCCTGTATGGTTTTAATTTTCGTACCGGCGTTTGACACATAGGGATAAGAAGCACCCGGGACAACGTTGATCAACTTTTGAAACAACTATCATTTTTATTCGTAGATTTAACTTTCCCTGTAGTCTTAAGATAATTAATAAATCTATGGCGTCTTCAATAATGAAATAACCCACTTCAGTGGCCAAATGGTCTGTTAGACTGACTGGCCTGCTGATGACAAGGATATAAAGGTTTGAATCCCTGCTGAGTCTACTGATTGTGATTTTTTCTAAATATTTTTCACTCTTCTTCCACACAAGTGTAAGTAAATAAAATTCTTTATTCCTCGTCCCTATCCTATTAGATTATTTATAATAGGCTTATATGCTTAGGACTTGAACAAGTAGTAAGATGCGGTGATAAAAAATAAATAAAGAATAATAATAAAGTGGTTCTCTTCACACCGTTTTGCTACCCGTTCAGGCTATGCGCGTACCACTAACTATATAATAGTCAATGCTCATACCATTAACTATATAATAGTTAATGCGCATACAATATATCAACTACAATAATAGGGTATGGACGAGTAAATCAAAATTTAGATTAAATGTGCACGCAAGCATTTGCATAGTAGGAGATTTGGAAAACATTTAGGAAAATCCACCTTCAGTGTATCCGACAGGGATTCGAATTTCAACCTCCCATTACAAGCAAACCAAATTAAATAAGCTTGATATTTATAGCGTGTGTGTGTCCTCCCCCCCTCTCTGGTGCGGGTAGTAAAAATGAAGATCTTTAAGGTGATGTTCTTCAAGGTGATGTTCTTCAAATGAAGTCTTTCCTCCTCCTAAAACAATTTGGGATGCCCAATATCTATTGTTGGGTTTTTGTACGTGTTTTTCAGGATCCACCAGAAGTTTGGTAATAAGCTATAATTACTCTAGCCATGCTAAATAACTGCAAAAATAATATTTAACAATGGGCCAGACACCTTTAACTCGGGTTCAATTACAACATGGCCAAAACTGTATTAACGGCTTCTCCTTTCATCAGTGATGAATTGACATTATTATTATTATTATTATTATTAGCACCGCATCTTACTACCCGTTCGGGTTTTACGCACTTACGCTTATGTGTAATGGTAGGGTGATTGTGAGATGAAATGAAGGACCTACAGTTTAACGTGGAATCCGAACCATGGTAGAGGCCTGGCATTCTTCACATTCACAAGTTGTAATTAATCCACATCTTGTCAGAGGTGAAGGAAGGGTTTGGAAATCAGATAAATCTGTGCCGTGACCGGGGATTGAACCCCGACCGCCAGGATGATGAATTAACATCCCTAGGACTTGGCATTGGGCTTATTCTAGATAAGATAGTTTGTTAGTCTTGTGCTTAAATAGCTAGTCAGTTCAAAAAGTACACACGTAATTATTATGTTAGTAATATATAAAAACAAACGGGTAGCCTGCTTCAGTGGCCAAATGGTCCAAGGCACTACTCTTGCGATAGACTAGAATGCTGATGACGGGGAGATCGTAGTTCGATCCCGGTTGGGTGTAATGAGTGTGGTTTTTCCTCTTCCTCCCCGCAAATGCAGGTACACTTACTATAAATTCAACCTTTCTCATCCTTAACTCATTGGCGTAGTTAGTACATAGACGTATAACATAAACAGGTAGTAAGATGCAGTGTTAAAAAAAATACCCACTTTGGTAGACGACGGTCTAAGACGCTTCTCTCGCAGTAGACTAGACTGCCGATGATAGGAAGATTGAGGTTAGAATCTTGGTCATACATACTGAGGATGGCTTTTCCACAAGGGTTTTCCCACTTTCCCTCCATGCAAATTTGGTTACACTTTCTCTAAATATAGCCTTACTAATACCTAAAACCTTTATTGTAATAATTAGTACAATAAGTGTATAGCCCGTACGGTTAGTAAAATCCAGTGCTAAAAGAAGAAACATTATATATATATATATATATGTGTAATGGTAGGGTGATTGTGAGATGAAATGAAGGACCTACAGTTTAACGTGGAATCCGAACCATGGTAGAGGCCTGGCATTCTTCACATTCACAAGTTGTAATTAATCCACATCTTGTCAGAGGTGAAGGAAGGGTTTGGAAATCAGATAAATCTGTGCCGTGACCGGGGATTGAACCCCGACCGCCAGGATGATGAATTAACATCCCTAGGACTTGGCATTGGGCTTATTCTAGATAAGATAGTTTGTTAGTCTTGTGCTTAAATAGCTAGTCAGTTCAAAAAGTACACACGTAATTATTATGTTAGTAATATATAAAAACAAACGGGTAGCCTGCTTCAGTGGCCAAATGGTCCAAGGCACTACTCTTGCGATAGACTAGAATGCTGATGACGGGGAGATCGTAGTTCGATCCCGGTTGGGTGTAATGAGTGTGGTTTTTCCTCTTCCTCCCCGCAAATGCAGGTACACTTACTATAAATTCAACCTTTCTCATCCTTAACTCATTGGCGTAGTTAGTACATAGACGTATAACATAAACAGGTAGTAAGATGCAGTGTTAAAAAAAATACCCACTTTGGTAGACGACGGTCTAAGACGCTTCTCTCGCAGTAGACTAGACTGCCGATGATAGGAAGATTGAGGTTAGAATCTTGGTCATACATACTGAGGATGGCTTTTCCACAAGGGTTTTCCCACTTTCCCTCCATGCAAATTTGGTTACACTTTCTCTAAATATAGCCTTACTAATACCTAAAACCTTTATTGTAATAATTAGTACAATAAGTGTATAGCCCGTACGGTTAGTAAAATCCAGTGCTAAAAGAAGAAACATTATATATATATATATATATATATATATATATTTATTAATGTCATTTACCTTTTCAGTGGGGCATTTGGAGACGCTCTCCATGTTGTGAAGAACTTAGAGGAGTACTCTTTGATGTCTACAGCAACTTTCCTCGGTCTCTAAAAGATCAGGAAAACATATTGGATGTCGTTACTTCAAGGCTCACTAGTCAACATAATATCAACATGAGGTTTGGGAGTGAATTTAAAGAATAATAAAAAAAATAGATAATCTCTTAGCACATTAGATCAAAGTAAATATACTTTATTAAAGCAATTAGCTGAATATTAACACACGCTTACAAAGGCGTCAGGTTTACAGGTGAGGTTTTAATCCCGGCCGTGTGTGTTTTTAATGGTTTACCTTCAACAAATGCGGGCACTTTTCCCACAAATTCTATATTCCTAATCACACTCCATTAATGTTCATAGATCCCAAACAGATGGGGTTGGTTTTGACAAGTGTAGATTAAATATATATTTTTATTCGAGTGTTGGTTAATTTAGGTAATTATTTCTATCTTCTAAATGTGTCTAAAAATAGGCCTACAACATTATTCCTTATGTGGAATAATGTATGTATGACTAGCTTTCAGACAAATTTATCTTTAAATATGCATTGGAAGGTTGAGTCAAATAAAACCTATGTTGGTCAAGAATTGTATCGAGCCAATTTTAAGATTGGGAGATTGATTATTGTTAGAGTTTAGAAAGTGTACTCGAACTGAAACTCGAGAAGACAAAATAAGTATAGCTTGAATTTTATTACTATTGGTATATATTTATATCAATTACAAGAGAGTATGTGTGATACTAAAAATAAAACTTTTTGGAAAAATGATTTTTTTCTACTTTGGTTCAGACTAACTTAGTGTAGTCCAATCAGAATACATCTGCCTCATTTTTACCACTTGAAAAATTTCTCAAGTAGTTTCAGATTCACTAGCCTGGCAAATATTTCATGCCAATTTGACTAAATATAGGCCTACAAAGTGACATCACTTTCTAAAATTAAAACAAATATTTATGAGTCTAATGAACACTAAACTGTGTTTCTACCAACATTTGAGCTGTCAGAAAAAGTATAGTGTCACTATGAACCAAATAGGTTTCTCATTCTTAAATTAAAATTATTGTTAATATTTCAACATATATTTTTAATTAATCAATTTATTCAACCCAACTTAAATAGTTTGCATAGTGTTTACCTAGCACTGTCCTTCCACTAGTAGACGCTATTTTGTAGATCAATCTGGTGAACTTCCTTTGAGATGAGTTGGTCATTCCAATATAGGTTTGGATCTCGAAATGTTCTTGTATGGTACCAAAACAACGTTACAACTAAGATATTATTAGATATTGAAGTCCTTCTGAAATCAAAATAGAACAACATTCCACTACATTTCATTATTTATAGATCTTATAAATGTTACAACAATATATTAACCAATATTTTGATTCAGTGAAGTAGTGATCAGTTAATTAATAGGTCTATTGATATTTTGCTCACCAGCAAATATTGATATTTTTAAAAGCAAAGAATTAAAAGAAAGTTACAATAAATATTAGTTTCCTTTATCCAGCGTTACAACTAGTCATACTTACTTAGTCCATTACAAAACTTAGTTTATCAAATTCATTCCTTGTTTTAAATCCTGTGATAAATTCAGGTTAATAAAACATCACTTTATGCATTCAAGTATACAAAAATTTGTTTTAATTCAAATCAATAACGAGGATAAATACATAGTTAGTTTTGTTATCTTGGAAAAAGCGTTGAGTACATAAGATAGTAGAGGAAGCAAGATTGAGATGGTATGGGAATAATAAGAGGATGGAAAAAGAGGATACCAAAGATAATGATTGAAATGAAGTATGTAGGAGAAAGACCGCAAGGCAGTCCAAGATAGAGGTGAAAGGAGCAGATAACAAGGTGTGCAATTGAGAGGAGAAGAATGGAAGCCATTAAAGAAGGAAGAATGGTGGAAGAATAGAGGAAGATGGAGGCATTTTACTCAACTGACCTGGCCACAAGTTGGAAACAGTTGATGATGATTTTAAAAATGCATGGTGTGCGCCCGCAAGCAATCAATACCAACAGAGTGCCCACCATCGTTAGTGATGAAGGTGCCTACTTTTACGGATCGAGGGTGTCATATGGTCAGCACAATGAATCCTCCGGCCGTTAATCTCAAGTTTTAGGAATCGGAGCTGCTACTTCTTTATTCAAGTGGTTACTCATTTGTTATTACGAAGCTGAGTTTGACCCCGTTCTAGACCCACTACCTCAAAGATAAATTTTGGAAGCGCCGTGGATCAAACCAGGAACTTCTGAATATATAGCCAGGAACTCTGCCCACCAGAAAGGTTAAATCTTATGTTATCAGCTTCATAATTTAAAGATAAGACTTAAAAAGTTAGACCTTATGCCTAATATAGTAATCTTTGAAAAGTCAAGAGTGTAATATTTTTGAAATTAAAATCCCCAAATAAATAAAACTATTTGACATATTTGTATGCACTATCGGTAGTTAAGATTTCACATTCTTTGTATGACACCTTATCTATGTAAGTAGCAGGTCTGTCTGTTGAGTTAATAGCCACGGGTTTGATCCCAGATGTGGCTAAAAAATTGTATAACATGTTCTGTCTTACGACAGATCCATTTCTTTTGCACGTTAACTTAGACCGCCAATACGCCCTGTCCTTTGCCTCCTCCTTCAAGTCCCATTTACAATGATAAATTGACATCCTGTTTTTGTGTGTGTTCTAGAATTAAGTTAGTTTGTGAGTCAGGTGCTGATAAAATCATTCGGTATTAAAGACAAACGGTAAATAGCCGTCATTATATTAGATTAGATTTTTATTTTACTCCACGTGACCTTTATTATTTCTTTTTTTTTTACTTTGGCCATTAAGCTAGATCATAATTTCAAAAATGATAGTTTAAATGTTGAATAAGTAGGCGTTGTCATAGTTAGAAACTAGATAAAATGTTTTTAAGCTTCTGGTTTGAAAGTAGATCATTCAAATCATTTTTCATTCCATCTAATTTGGTTGCTTGTGTGCGTTCTACCAATGAACTTCAAGTTCCAATGTAGGTAGTCCAAAATATCTTACTAATGTCAACTACATTCTTTAGAGATAATATCTACAATACCATCCTCTTAAAAAACTTAGTAATAAATCTCAAATGTTTTTGGGCTGGCATGAAAGATATAATTTAATACATCTAGTGATATGTTTCAAGAGCAGTGCAGAGAAAATAAACATAATATGATTAACATAAAATTATAATTCTTATCAAGATGTGTCCATATAAAAAAG
The DNA here is from genome assembly GCA_902151425.1 of Timema shepardi. Classification (NCBI taxonomy): domain Eukaryota; kingdom Metazoa; phylum Arthropoda; class Insecta; order Phasmatodea; family Timematidae; genus Timema; species Timema shepardi. The sequence goes on along the minus strand of CABFVX010000012.1, from coordinate 432,477 downwards.
TAAGCTTAGATGATTAATTTTCCTTTGCGAGCAATTTACAAAACAATTTTAATATGGTGAATTATATTGAAGGTCAATTATACGTTGATAAAGTAGGTCAAATAGTACGATTGATATATTCTAATGTTAAATTACACTCGATAGTATAATATATTTTATATCTATAATTTATTATTGGTCTTAAGGCTAGTAATGATAACTTCTAACTCCCCCCCCCCTTCCGCCATCATTTTTCTATTAATCTTTTTTATGAATAATAATAAGTTTTGAAATTTGAATATTTTTTTTAATTTGTATTAAAATTGTTTATCAGGAATTAAAAATATATTACACAACTACAAACAATAAAATTACATCATAATTTACTGATTTAATGATTAATGTATTTCATATTTTGAGTAAAATATCATTTTCCTGGATTTTTATTGTGATTTACCAAATTCCCGACTTATTCCCATTTATTCCCGATCACTTTAAATTCCCGGCTAATTCCCGTTTTCCCTGATTTTCCCGGATGGTAGACACCCTTTAAATGTACTCGCATTCTCTTGATGAAAAATTAGTTCAATACACTCTTTAAATATTTGTACCCTTATAGGTAGCTCAATCGACGTCTCATGAAATAAGATCAAATATACACCTTTGTCTGCGTGTCCACCAGTGCAGCTGGTTATGTCACTGACGCCAATGTCCACGTATCTATTAGAGCTGGTTATTATATTTATATCCAACCCAAGGTTATTTAAATATAATTTTTAGTTTTATAATTAATCTCATATAATCCCTTTGTATTATTTAGTTAGCAGACACTTTCTAACCATAGGGTAGGTGACCTGGTGGTCTAGGGGTAAGGTGTCAGAATTCTATGCTGGCGGCCGGGGTTCAATCCTCAGTCCCGGCAATGATTTATCTGATTACCAAACCCTTCCTTCACCTCTTGACAAGACATCTTGTGAATGTGTGGAATGCCAGGCCTCCACCGTGTTTCGGATTCCACGTTAAACTGTAGGTCCTCCATTTCATCTCAAAATCACCCTACCATTACACATTAGCATAAGTTCGTATAACCCGAAAGGGTAGTAAGACGCGGTGCTAATAATAATAATAATAATAATCTAACCATAGGGATATACTGTAGAACTTGGATAAATCAAGCGTCCGTATTTGAATTCATGTTTAGTTCAAACTTTTCCCTTGGTCCGGTGAAACTTCTATTAAAACAATGTTTAAAAAAAACCACATCTAATTCGAACTTATTTTGTTTAATTCGAAGTAAAATTGACTCGAAGCTGAGGAAAAAACGTTGATATCTCGTGTAGGAAACACGTTCACTACTAGACTGTTGCTGCGCGGATAGCTAGGCTCTCTGCGTTCAGGGGGACTAAAGTTTTGTGTTCCTTATGAGGATTTTGTGAACTTGGACGAGAAATTAGCAGTTTGCGGTGAACTTACAAATGCAGACATTTTGACAGATGTTATTAACAAGAGAGGAGCTAATCCCAACATCTACGTAGGCCATGGAACACACATCTGAAGAGTTGAGATGGTTTGTTGAGATACATCTTAATGTGAGCCCCTTTGTTCTCCAGGCGCTTTATAAACTATACTCCATTCACGGTAGGAATTACTCTCTTCCTACCAATATTCTATTATATAATAGATTTCTGGTAGGGAAAAAGGCCTTTCGGAAAACAATTCCTATGCTGAACAGACTTTAGAAGAGTTTACTCCAACTCAAGAGTATTAACTAAAAAATAATAATATACAATATTTAGCACCACGTCTTACTAACCGTTCGGGTTATACGCTTTAAGTACTAATTACTCTAATGGATTAGGAATTGGGAAGGTTGAATTGGAGGAAGTGAACCCGCATTTGCGTGGAGTGAGAGTGGAAAATCATTTAGGGAAAACCACCCCCAGTTCACCCAACCGAGATTCGAACCTCGATCTCCCCGTCCTCAGCAGTCGAGCTCAACACGACAAGCGCGTTATCAAACTACGCCATCGAGGCGGGTTATTAACTAAACAAAGAAATCAAACATTTCTAGTTTTCTTTTGAAAATATGTAAATACATGATGTTACATACATATTGTACATATTGCTAAAGAAAATCTAAGAATAAAATTATACGTACAGTACTGTGTTTTACTTCACTGAATTTATGTTTGAAGTTATTTTCCTACAAAATAAGAACTAGCCTAATTCGAGTTTTTTGATATTGAGAATTTTTCTAGCTGTCCCTTCAGCTTAGAATTAGCCAGGTTTGACTATATCATCCCTTGACTTACAAACTAATCTAATAAATTACTATAGAAATAACCTTATCTGACAGTTCAATAAGTAGCTTGTTTTCATAGTTTATCATTGTTAACAGATTGTGCTAGTTTTGACATTTAATATAATTATAGTAGCTTTTTTTTATCTTTTCTATGCTGCGAATACTTGTTTGATTTATAAAAGGTCCATTATGTGGTAATTCGATTATATAAATATGAGTTGTTATTTTGTTACATATGTAATATATGTTTCTCGTACATCACATATGTTATGAACATATAGGCATTAGACGACAAATTCTTTAAATGAAGAGAAAAGGTTGTCATCAAGTTCAATGACACCCTTGACAAATATTCAAGAACTGTTGATAGCTTACACCACGCGAAGGAAATTAAACTATGTTTGTACCGAAGTAATATTTTATATAATTTGACCAAAATAAGTTTTGATATAAAAACTGCTAACCTTAATGTTGAACAATTTCTCTTTCTTTGTTTTCTCTATCTTTCTCTTTCACATATGTGTAGGAGGTTTATTTCCTAAAATACTCTTTGTACTATGACCTGTCTCGGCTATAAAACTAAATAGACAGCTAGCCCCAATAATGTAGCAAAATTTTACTAGTAATAAATTGTCTCCATATCCTGAGTAGGGGAAGGATCACTAATAAATTAGTACCCAAAAATCCTCTATGGGTCTAAACCCTTTTATATTTCAAATGTTAGTAAAACATTTTAACAGCTGTAATGAAGCAACCCAACAAAGTGAAAAGGCACATCTAAATACTAGTTTCTCTTGTCGCCCAATTGCTCCTGTCAATCATGGCACAATACGTTCACTACAGGGAGTCTCCTTTTAACAGCTCGGAAACATTTAGCTTGGATCTCAAGATTTTTCAATGGGATTTTACATGTTTTACATCATCTTCCTTTGTCAAATGTGAAATGTTTTGAAAAGTAATACTTTTTGTTAAAAAGAAAAGAGAAAAAAAATCCCTGGAAAAAAAAGTATTAGAATAACTGTATGAATGCTGAAATAGGTTGATATCTAAATTTGGCAGGTCCATAACTGAATACCAGGTAACCTATCTATCCATAGCTCACCTTGTATAAAGGTTTTGTCCTGCCTGATACTAGTACATCAAAGGCAATCACCATATCATAGTTCATAAAAAAATTCTAATCTCATAGATCATTCAAAAAAATTATTTATTTAATTTATTTATTTAACACCGCGTTTTAAGACCCGTTCCCTTAAATACGAATTACATTAATGGGTTGGGAATTGAGAAGGTTGAATTTAGAGGAAGTGAACCCACATTTACGGGCAGGGAGTTTGGAAAACCATTTAGACAATAATCATCCCCCCTCCTCAGTTCACCCGACCGAGATTCTAACCTCGATTTCCCCGTCCTCGGCAGTCTAAACTAACACGAAAATTAGCGCGTTAGCTAACTATGCCACAGGGGTGGGTAGTTTATTTAGAATATACCAATCACCATGCACTCTATATTTTTACTGTATTTTTAAATTACATCATAGCGATTGTATTTAGACAGATAGTTATTGTTATATTATTATTATTTATGTTTAATTGTAATAGTAACTGATCTAATGGTCAATTTGTAGTTACATTAAGAGTAGGATTATAACTTAATTTCACCACTCAAGCCGAATTATTATTTTTCTCTACCTTCTAAAGGGCCATAAGAGTGAGGATTAAATCACGATAGTAATCGCTCCCCTTCAACAACAGGTAGTTCCACTACGGTGACCGCATAGTCTAAGGTGCCACTCTAGCAATATACTAGACTGCTGAAGATGGATAAATCAGAGTTCGATCCCGGTCGGGTGTACTGAAGTTCTTTCCTAAATGGTTTTCCACTCTTCCTCCATATAAATGTGGGTGCACGTTCTCTTAATTTACCTTTATAATCCCTAGCACTTTATGGTTATACTTCTATGTACTAATTACACTAACAGGTAGTAAGACATAGTGCTAAAAAAAGCTTTAATTTCATTTTACTTTAACCTAAAGTAGCCGTTCTTTACTTGGGAATTTTCTAGGAAAGAAACTTTAACATCCCTGGTACGAGCCAGATAATTGTTCTTTTTTACCACCCTCACTACACCCGATCAAGATTCGAACCTCGATATCCTCGTTATCAGCAGTCTAGTTAGCTACGGAGTAGCACGCTTTGACCATGTAACCACCGAAGCGGGTGATAAGTTAGTTCCCATCTAGATAATACATAATATATACACTATTGTCATGATTTTATATTAGTATTAATGGACAGTGTACATAAATTAGGTCTATGAAATGTTGTGATATTTATAATGAAAGTGATAGGATGCGTGGCATGGACGTAGGGAACTAGCCTACGTAGCCTACATTTAGAACCTGAAGTCAAATGTTTACGCGAGTTAAGTGCAGTATTTATGAATTTTTCATAGTAAAACATTATTTTTGGGCAGAATAAATAAAATAGTCCTCCAGTAAAAATATAAAATGTATTTTTCTTCACATGGTGATATCAACAGTAGTTGAATATAAATGCCATACGCATGGAAGCAATAGATGATAAACTTTTTAAACATAAAGAAAATATAGTAATTTTAGGACGCCCTTTGAGGCTATTCAAGAACTGTTGAGGTTACCATGTGAAGAAAATTAAACTCTTATGTTTGTACTGGAAAAATATTTTAGCTTTTTGGTCAGAAAATTAATTATTTTTTTCTAAAACTGTAATATTTCCCTTTTAACTGGCGTTCCTTAAACTCCCACTCTAATGGGGACTCAAAAGAATTTATTTCTCTTAAATTTAAGTTACGGTTATACTTAAGGTAATTAATTACATTCCGATGTTCACAGGACCTTTAAAAATAATACCAAAAAAATGTTGCCGTCAACAATGATAACATTTTACTATATTATTTGTGTTTTTCGACATTATATTGATAATATTTATCGAGGTGACCTGGTGGTCTAGGGGTAAGGTGTCAGACTTCTGTGCTGGCGGCCGGGGTTCAATCCCCGGTCCCGGTAAAGATTTATCTGATTACCAAACCCTTCCTTCACCTCTGACAAGACATCTTGTGTAGGTCCTCCATTTCATCTCACAATCACCCTACCATTACACATTAGCGTGAATGCGTATAACCCGAACGGGTAGTAAGACGCGGTAATAATAATAATAATATATATCGAAAGTGACAGCTACAGATCATGTGAGTTATTGACGTATGAATACGTTAAATTATATCTTGTTTTATTTTTATATCAGTCATCTTAAGAAAATTGGACAGTTATAGCCGGCATATATTGATTCTAAGATTCCTAGTAAATAAATAAATAAATTATAAAACTACAAATAAGTGAACTGGAAACGAATATGGCCCCTTTTATACACCCTCTCCCCTCTCACCCACCCTCGCTTCAATATCTCTCATTGCCAGGTAGATGACCTTGTGCCGGGGTCAGGAATACGGCCGGTCAGTGGAGGGTTCCTATATTCGAGCCTGGCCCCCTTGGCAATAAAAACTTATTGTATCTTATTGTAATGTCTTGACCCAACCTTCCAACAGATCCGACGCGCTTTTTTTTCACTCACGTATAGTAAACGTCCCAAAAACATTAGCCACAAAAAATAATCAGGATAAAATCAATAGGCCTGTAAAATAAGCTCAGGCAAAATAATACCTACATCCCGGATTAATTTATTCCCCAGTTTGTTAAATAAATAGATTAAATTTGAAGGAAATTAACTCTTCGGATAAATATCATATCATCGCAAAAACCTGTTCTTCAAAATAAGTAAGGTTATTCAAAATAATTATGTCGCCTCTTATATATTACAATTTTATATTACTCGTAGTCCTGTAAACAGTAGACCAAATTTCTTAGGTTTACAACATTCTAAATAGTACATCAGGTTAAGCATTATGTAATTTTATTATTATCATCCCTACAATTTTTTTTCTAAGTAGCGCTTCTTACTACCCTTACGGGCTATAACAGTAGCCCCGTGGCTTCTTTGGTGCTGACTGACAGCTCACAGCTGATTTCTGACAATCAAAATTTAGGTATATTCCTAAATTTTGACTGTCAAAAGTGACAGCTGCTAAACACATGTTTTTGCAGATCATCTGGTTTGGCGTAAGGATACGTAATTTGGTCTGGTAACTTTTTAAAACTGTCAGCCGTGAGCTGTCAGTCAGCACCAAAAAGGCCATGGGGCTAGTGTATGCATATAGAATTAGGTTGGTTATTTACACCATGAACCTAAAAAGTTTGTGAAGACCTCTAGGCTAGGTACTAATTGCTTGTGCCTTATACCACAACTTTGATGATAAGCTATATATGATCATAGTCAATGTATACATAGCTCCATTTTCATAAATATAAATTATTGACATTTTGTCCGACACCTGAGCTCAGTCGGTTGCGTATATGTCTACTGAGATAACGGTACTAGGTTCGATTCCTGGAATGGTCGAATAGTTTCTCATTGGTGAAATGTGAGTTTACCTTTTCATAACGATTAATTAACGACCGAGGGCTAGATGTTGTTTGCATATTTAAGTTTGTTTATAGGTAGTGTGCCGATATATTTAGTTGGTTTATAAAGTGTACGTTAATAAACCTCAAATAAATGAAAAACACATCCCGTTTCAGTGGCCAGATTATCTAAGAATGCGTCACTCTCGTGTTGGACTGATCTGCTGAAGACAAAGATATTGGGGTTCAAATCTTGGTCGAGTCTATTAGAATTGTTTTTCCTACATGGTTTTCCATTCTCCTTTCATGCTAATGAAGATTTTGTACAGTTAAAATGCTTCCTTCCACGTCCCTGTCCCCTTGGTTTAGTTACCATACATACGAATGGACTGAACTCGTGGTAAGACATAGAAATAAAAAATAGCATTTACACTGTCCAATAACAGTATATAAAAAAACATGGTTGCAAGATGTAGTAAATAGCAAATACCTTCTCCGGATTCTATTATTGTGATTTTAGATTGGCTGTCCCAGAAAATGCCGATAATTAAATATGGCCTTAATATTACAAGGGCCACTCAAAAAGACACAAGTTGTGAGGTGGTATTTTCCACCTTTAAGATTAATTGGTTTTGATTTTCAGCTAAAAGTTCTCAAAACTGTTAAAGTGTATTTTATTTAGTGTTAAATTTATCTGTAGGCTTGGAATGAAAGTTTAAGATGAGGTTGTGGGGGGAACATGAGAAAAATCCAGTGTTTTTTGCAGTTTTATAGCAAAATATATATATTTTTTTGCCGAAATAAATAAAATTTTGCTCCAGTATGAACATAGCGTTAATCATGGTGATATCAACGTTATTGTTGAATGTCATACTTAAGCATATCGGCATTAGATGAGAAACTTTTAAATGAAAAAAGAAAGTTTTCATTTAAATTCTAGGACACCCTTGTATTGATTTCTATTAGGCGTTTGATATTTCGTATTAGGACACCAGTATGAAATTTGGCACAGACTATATCTACTGTGACCTTGTTTAAAAACCATCGGGACATCACTGATATCACTCCCTGATGGGCGGGAGGGAGGAGGGGGGGGGGAAAGGAATTAAAAAAATACATTTATTGGCTTTGTTTTGTAAACCACGTGTTTTTTTTTCATCAAAATATGTCTTACGAATAATGTTTCTTATACAATTTACCTATAATAAAGGTTAACATCATGTTTTTTATATGAGCCGTTAGGCCAAAATATCGATTTTTAATAATTCAAAAATATGCAAAACTCTACTAGACAACTTTTCCCCACCTTTCGGTGATTTTATTGACTGATTACACTAAGACTAAATTTCACCATAGAGGAACCATGCATGGTGCTTTTTTTTAATTGCTAAATAATGTTTTACCTACAACGGCAAAATGTTTGATGAGCTAGTTTGGCACAAAGTTTATGGTCGATATTTTCAGAACGGCACTCATATGACGCCATCCGTGGAAGAAAAAAAAAAATTAGGAAAGAGGAAATTACTTCTCCGCCTGTCGCCTTGGCTTCCCGCCAGTTTTAACGGTTCGACCAAACCGCCATCATGGAAGTCTGCATTCCTTTAAGTCTACAGTATTTATTAGGGTGTTGTATCGAAACATAACATTCTTATCTTTTTATTTTTCCAGATTGTATTGATTCATACCAATATCTTGTTGCGAGTGGTCAAGAGCTAGAGCTAACACAATCTTAATACTCAATTTAAATAGGATAGATAAAGGTGTGCCACTTGGAGGAATTAAATCATTGCCTACGTCACCCAAACCACTGCAGTTCCTTTCTAATACTAAAACAGCGACAAATATATTTTTTTAATAAGTCTAGTATGCCTAATGACGTTTATTGGATATTTGTTTGTATTTTAAAGGTTTATTTACTATTATTTTTTCTGGAATCACGTCTTACTACCCGTTTGGGTTATACGATTATGTACAAATATCGCTAAAGGCTTTAGGGATTAGAAAGGCTATATTAAGAGGAAGTGTACCCACACTTGCTCGTAGGAAGAGTGTAAAAAAACATTTTGGGGAAAACCCCTCTCAGTACACACAACACAAATTTCGAACCTCTTTATCACCCCGTCACCAGCAGTCAAGACTACTGCGAGAGTGGCGCGTTAGACCACGCAACCACCTAAGTGGTATTTATTATTTAAAGCCTCAAAATGTGACCTGGTCTTAACAACATAGTTTGTCTTTTATATAGCTTTGTCGCCTTTGTCTATGTAACACAATGGCTTGTGGACTGAGTGGCGTCACGAGCTCAGACAATCGGATATCTTTCTCTATAATGCGCTACCTTCTATTCTCTTTACATTTATACCCAATTTGATTGATGGCCGCACGATCCAAGACGTGACTCTCACAATAAACTGGACTATCTATGACAAGGTATTGAGGTTCGAATCCCAGTCGGGTGTAATGAGTTTATTTTACACTAATTGTTTTCCACTCTTTTTCCAATCAAACAAGGGTGTTTCCTCTAAATTCAACCTTCCTCATCCCTAACACATTAGCATAATAATTAGTGCATAAACGTATATCCCTACGCATTTAGTAAATACAGTCCAATGTTCATAGGAAGAACTTTATCTGACAGCTAGAAAATCTATTAATTTACTTTCACTTATTCAACGTTAAATCATTTGTAGCCATCATTTTCTTTATATAGATAGGCTATTATCAATACCTATGCATTAATATTATTATTATTATTATTATTAGCACCGCATCTTGCTACCCGTTCGGGCTATACGCACTTACGCTAATGTGTATTGGTAGGGTGATTGTGAGATGAGTGGAGGACCTACATTTTAACGTGGAATCCGAACCACGGTGGAATCCTGGCATTCCCCACATTCACAAGATGTCTTGTCAGAGGTGAAGGAAGGGTTTTGTAATCAGATAAATCTGTGCCGGGACCGAGGATTGAACCCCGGCGGCCAGCATAGAAGTCTGACACCTTACCCCTAGACCGCCAGGTCACCATTAATATTATTAAAATAGTATAATGTTATCAATTTGGGACAGTGAAAACTGAAGTAAATTTATCGGGTCCAGTTAATGTTGGTAATTGTTACTCATACAGGCCCAACAAGCTTGTATTGTATCTATTTCAGTGATTTATCACCGTCCACCATTAAATCAAATTGTTAAATTAAATTTGCTCAAGAAGATAATATATTTTGATAGGTAGCTTGTAAATAATAATTTTGTAACATTTATAATAAAATTGTAAATTGTAAAATATTGTATTGTAAACTTAAATTTTAATAGTGTAATAAACTGTGTTCTCCTAATATATACACAAACCACAATACTAACTAAATAGTAACTACATTTTTGCTCTTTATATTATCTCTAAGTTGTATTAAATATTTCCAAGTTAATTTTTTAACGCTAATAGTTTTTTACAACCCGCTTCGGTGGCCACATGGTGTATCGCGCTACTCTCGCAATAGACTATACTAACAATGACGTGTAAGATCGAGGTTCAAAACTTGATCGGGTGTACTGCGGGTAGTTTTTCTCAAATTGTTTTCCACTATCCTTCCACGCAAATGCGGGTAGACTTCTTTTAATGTAACCTTCCTAATTCCCAATAGACCTACCATTTGCGTAATCATTACACAAGCGTATAAACTGAATGGGTAGTAAGATGCGATGCTAAAAAAAAAATACAAAGGCTTAACTCAAGTGAATTTGATAACACCTGACGCTGTACCCTCGCTAACCCTGAAAAGTATACCATGATTTTGTTTGGAAGAATAGTAGAGAAAATTCAAACATATTTATTTGCGGCAAACATTAGTAATATTTTGCTGTATTATTTTTGTTATTTTGTAGATGTTGAGAATATCTATCGAAAGTGAAAGTTGCAGATAACATGACTTGTATGGATACTAAAATTGTTTCATTTACTATCATGACCTTGTACGTTGTGTGTTTCAACTATGGCACAGCTGGTAAGGTATGGCCAAAGTGTAATCCTCCATGGAAAGAATGTTACATTTAAGACTAAACTAGGTGTACATACAGTGAACTAAATATTCTTCAATCCAGACTGATTTATCCTCATTATTAAAAACCTAATTTTGACTCCACACAGATTCAAACCCTTGCTCTAATGTTCACTGTTTACATTTCTCAAAAGAAAATAATGAATTTATATTCTAACAATCTGGCAGTTACAAATATTAATTTATCTCAATCAAATGTTTATTCGTGATTCTGTATTTTATTAGTTTTTTTTTTCACCTTTTTTAATTGTCTTAATTTATTGATGAATCAAGTTGAAGAGTGATTCAGTCATGCGTATGAATGTGATGAATTAACCACTTTTACACTCGGTTGCACATTACTCGTGAATTGGGATTTGTGAAGTTCATTTTGTAATAGTCCAATTTTCATAGAAAGATCCTATCTGAAATGAAACTATTTTTTTTTACTAAAAATCATCAACATTTTACAGTTTTATCATTGTAATATTTTAATAATTGAAAATATTTATTGTTTACTTTTTTATAATTTTATCACCACGTCTTACTACCCACTTGGTTTGGGCGTGTAGGCCTATGTTCTAATTTTGTTCAGCACCCTAATGACGCTAATGGTTTTAAGGATTAGGAAGGTTATATACAGATCGTGTACCCACATTCGCATGGAGGGAGACTGGAAAACCATATTGGAAAACCTCTTTCAGTATTCCCGACTGAGATTCGAACCTCAATATCCCCGTCATCGGCAGTCTAGTCTACCGCGAGAATAGCACGTAAGACCATGAAAGGTTAAATTTCCCTATATATACACACAATATTGTTTCAGAGCTGGCAACGTGGGAAGTACTTGACGGCATCCATGTCGATTGTGGCATATAAAAGAATCCTGGAATGTATATGAAAATACCTTCCCAGCAGAATTGGTAAACCCTGTAGCTCTCGAGGGAACTATCATAGTACATGGTACTTCTACCAGATGGTGGAGGTGACACTAACAAGGTGAAATGTTGAGTGCATGCTCAGCTCCGGATGGATAGAAATCAAATCAAATAATCCTTAGGGTTGTTGACTTAACAAGAAGTTAATGATCTTCAATATTTATAAGGAATCATTTGCAAATTATTCTTATTCTTATTATTACTATATGTTTAACGTACTAATTAAATATGTATTTTAGTTGAATATTATTATATGTTAGGAAAATATTTTTTTATAAACCATGCCATCTCACCCATTTGGGTCATTTGCATACTTACACTATTTGGTTAGCGATGTGAAAGGTAACATTTAGAGTAAATATACCCGCATTTGGTTTGTTTGGTGCGAGGGAATAGTGAGAAAGTATTTAGTAAAAAAACTCATTTTATACGATTGGGATTGAAATACCTATCTCCTCGGTAATACAATTAAGTATATCCTGAACCTAACGCTTCAGACTCCGTGACCACTGGAACGCGTGCAATGGAAATTGGAAACATACACCATAATAAAACTATATTTTTTCATCATGTCTTAGTACCCATTCGGATACACAAATATTTATCCACCACTTGGGCAAGATTGAGAAAGGTCGATTTAAAGTAAATGTTCCCCCATTTGAACGGACAGAATGTGAAACGATTTAGGGTTGGGGGGNGGCAAAAATGGAAAAGGTTTTGGGTTGGGGGGGGGGGGGAGAAAAAACACCCCGGAACACAATCGGGGATCAAACCACGACCTCTTCGTCACCGGAAAACCAAACTAAATGAGTTTTGTCATTTAGAACGCGTGCTGACCGGTGCAAGTTTTACTAAAAATTATCTCAAAATAAATAAGGAAGGGAATAAAAACGGCAACACTGGACGATGATATAAAATATGTCAACGAAGTGTTATAATTACATTTAAACAAAACAACATTCACCTCGCACCATTTAATTCACCTGGGTCGACAAAAAAAGAAGTGTGTGTGTGTTTGTGTTGTGTGTATATATGTATCAAGCTCACTGCAGTCTTTTGAGTTGAATGAACCACTTGGCGCTCATACAAATAAACTGTGCAGAAGAGGGAGAGGGATGGGGAAAGAAAGAGAAATAGAGAAGCCAATTTTATTTTTGTTAGAAAGTCTGTTCCAAAGTCACAATTTGTTTGAGTGTGTGTGTGTGTGTGTGTGCGTGTGCGCGCGCGTACAAGCGCACGCGCGCGAACAACCAGCCAATTTTAAACAAAATACCTATTTTTTTATTAGAATATTCTAATTCAAGGCTATTATAAGTGTGGGGTAAGGGGAGGAGGAAGAATGGGAGGTCAACTTTGAGAAAATGCACCCGAAATAACTCTTAGAGAAGTTGGGAGAGTCAAATTTACAAAATTCAGATGAAGGTCAAATATTTCTTAGCGTCACCCGATCGATATTCGGACCTAATACTGGTAACTAAGGACTGATGAACGCTTGTTGCCTTAGATTGGTGTCTCTAAAACTGCAATACGTGTACCCCCAAGGGCAATATCAAAATCTCAGGGTGTACAAGACATACCACTAAATTTCTTAAACATTAAAAAAAAAATATATAAATGGTATGGATGATGGACAAACTAACGAAAGTTTTTGATGTTATGTCATAAACTTGTTTAAGCCTTTGGTTTCCGTTTTCGCTACTTTGCTTAGCTTTCCACTTTTGTTTTATTAAGTATCTGAAGATACCGCACTATTAGCTTAATCAGGTATTGGTTTTCTTTTACTTTCTCTCTACCACTTGGAGATCGTCAAAAAAATCTAGATTGAGATTTTAATAAATGTTGACATTTCATGATATACTTAAAATGAAAAAAAAATTGTTTTCACGGTACCGGCTGTATGTCTCTTACTTTGTTTGTCCATCCGTCTGTCTGTACCTCGACCTAAAGCCGAAACTTAGTATCTAGAGTTTTGATAAGCTTCGTCCTAGTTTTTTTTTTAATTAGATTTCTATCCCTAAAGTTAAGGGTAGTTAGTTAACTGAAGGGAAAAAAGAAAAGAGAAATTATTTTATCAGAAATCGTTCTAAATATTTTGATTAAATTAGTATTTAAAAATTCATTAACACTAAAAATAAATTGGCATGAAAATGAGTTTGAGTGTATCTTGATCAAACTGAAAATTCCAATTTTGATCACAAACTCCGCAACTATTTGGAATACGAGATAGCCAAATATAAGGTGTGGCACAATTTAAAAAAATAAGATACAATAATTTATTTTTTTGTTTTATTAAGATACCGTACTTGAAATATGAAATTGTTTGTTATGATCTTTTGCGGACAGAGGGTCCCTTTTATATCAATATTTCTATAACAGTGTGTATTATTTCATTTTCTATCTTTGGTGGAGTGTACCTGCAGAAGTGGATATTATTTTGTTTTACAAATCTTAGAGTTTTTAGAAAAATATATTTACTTTCAAATAAACGAGAAAATACATCTGTGTGGTAGATATACCTTTTTTTTATGAGGAGCTGGAAGGGGACCATTTGGCTGGCCATGAGGACCACGTGACAATCAAAAGTTCGGAAAATATTGCCTTGGTCAGTGTGATTCACCCCCCTCCCCCCGGGGACAGGTAATAAATTTAATTACACTGTAGTCAAATACGACCACCTCTGTAGACTAATGGTTAGAATCCCTGGCTACGGATCCAAAGGTCCCAAGTTCGGTCTCTATACATTTTTTTTTTGTGTGTGAAGCTGTGAGACTGGAGCGGGGTCAAACTTATTATCAAGAGGAAAAATTAGAGACTACTTGAATAAAAAATCGTGGATAAAATCTAGAAAACTGAAATTAACAGCCGAAGGCTCTGTTGTACTGACCATATAACACCCTGTAGGCCTATCCATCATCGCTAACAGCAACGCCTGTTCGGATGGTATAGCTCGCTTTTGGGCCTTGTGCAATGAAATAGTAAAATATTAATAGTTATCAAACAAATGCCATCCCTCAGGTTACAGTGATGAATAATTCATCTGGAGGACTGTGATTTGATTCCTCTTAGTGTTAATGATTCATGGTCGTCATCGCTAGCAGTGGAAAATAAGGGATCCACCTTCCTCTTTTCTTCCAATAATGATTGTTTTAATAAATATATAAATAAATGATTAAGGTAACTTTTTATGTGACTCATATAATTCATTTGGTTTACATATTTTTGGTGTTATTTTGTTTATAATCGCATCTTACTACCTGCTCAGGTAATACGTATGGCCATTACTATAATAGTGTAAATATTAGGAAATAATTATTTTAGAGGAAATGTACCAGCATTTGAGTGGAAATAGAGGAGGAAAACATTTAAGAAAAAACACCCTCTTAGACCAAGATAAAACTATAGTGACGCCTTAGAATATTTGGCCACTGAAGCAGGGTTTTCATGTTATTTATTTTCACGAAATATTTTTTTTAAATTTTCTAATGTAAAGTGAGAATAGGTTGCTTCTCCCTCCCCCCCAGAAGCGGATTTACACTAAAGGTCCACTAGGCACGGCTGCTTTATGGGGTGGCACATTTTGTATAGCATTTTTTTGATTATAATATTTTGTTTTTAGTAATTACGTTTAAAAATTAATTACTAACATTATCGAGATAGTTCAAGTTAAAGTCAGAACGACAATATTTTTTTTAAATAACTTTACTTTGCAATCGCTCTGTAACTGAGGTCAGTCTCCCCTTCTTCATAATTTTAACTTAAGCTACTTTATGGCATGTCTTTTAAGACATCTATCCTTGAATACTAACTTCCACCCCCCTTCCCCCAACACCTGTTTCCACCGAAACTTCCTAAAGTCCTGACAAAAAAAATATATATATATATATTGTGCAGGGGGGGGGGAGGTGGGGGGCATATTATAAATGTATCCAGGGGTGCAAATTTTTTAAATCTGCAACTGCTCCCCCCTTTCCCCCACTCTTTAAATATTTAAGAGCTAACGAAGCGCATGTGCTGATGAAGATATTAACTACATTTTTTCTTTGTATTTATCCTGCTTCTATACAATTATTATTTAGGCACCAAGGCTGGGCATGTAGTATCAGAGGCTAAGGCAGTCTGTACGTTGTGTAATGATATGATTTGTTACCTAGTTAAACAAAACACCTGTGATTACAAAGATAAAGGCATGAGCCTTGTCTAGTTTGGTTTAAAGGTAACGGATCCAGGATGGGTTATTTCCAGTGGTGTGGAATGCTTTTAATGATGTGCAGTGCTTATTAAAACTGTTCCTGTAATATCTTATCCCTCTATTGGTCCTCTATTTAACAATCATTCATAGATTCCAATCTACATACCTCAAATTGGAGTGTGAATTCACTTATACCTGGCCATTAAGTGCTCTATTGTGTAAGGAGAAAAATTTGAAAGTACACGCCACGGTGGTCGAATGGTTTAAGATTTCACTCTAAGAAAATAGATTGTGCGGTTAAAGACAAGGAGATCGGTGTTCAAATTGCCTCTTAGTTCAAAATTCCTAATCCCTAACACATTAGCGTAAATAGTACACGCATTTAGCCCGGATGGGTTATAATTAAATAGAAAGATCACGAGTGCAGTTAAAGTATGCTTTGCTTACCCTGACTACCAATGGTGCCCTCAAAAATTGTACTCAACTTTCATTCTTAGTCTAAAAGAGTAAATTTAAAAAAAACTCGTGCAGATAATCTGTCTTTATTTTATTAGAGTTTCTTTAGAGATCTTTGTAAATTTATTGGGTAGGCTAGATTACCACACAATTTACGATATAGCTTGTTTAAAAAAAACTACATATACAACACCAATTTTCCTAACCATTAGTTCATACCTGTGAAATTTCAACAATAATATAGCAACTTCAGTGGCCGAATAGCTTAAGGTGTCATTCTCGTGTTAGACTGGCCTGCTGATGACCGGGAGAGCGGGGATCGAATCCCGATCGGATTTACTGAGGGTGATTTTTCTTAAATGTCTTCACATTCTTTCTTCCACACATATGAGGGTAGATTACCTCTAAAATGCTCCCTTCCTCATCCTTACCTCATTAGAGTAATTATCATATATGCGTATTACAAACATGAACCAGTAGTAAGAAATGGTGATAAAAATATATATATATACATTTTCGGTCTTTATGGAAATCGAACCATACTACCAACTGAGCTAAAGTGCCGAACTCCCGTATCGATAGTAAAACGTGGAATACGGTGTTTAATGTAATGGTAAATTACTCTGAAAGTTAGGTTAAGTCATCATGAATAGAATAAGACCTTATCTGTCACGTGTTCCTGATCATGACCTGCCGTACGACCCCTAGACACCGTCCCATTGTCTGGAGAACTTTACTATTACCGTGACCAACGGCAGTAAAAAAAACAAACAAAAAAAAACACGAGTGCTCGCGTTACCAATGACGTTGTTTTCGCTTGTTTGTCTGGCTGACGTCACGGGAAGGGGTGGGTTCTGCATCTGGATCAATGATGCGAGACTTCTTGGCACCTCATGCAGTGAAGGGGGCATAGCAGTTTTGTTGGGTGCATGGATAGTGTGTAAGGCTATCGGTTTGACGTCCTAATCTAAGGGGTAGATACGAGATGAGGTAGGCTATTAAATTCATGATGGAGTGCCCTTGAATTAGTATAGAAAATATGGTTAATTTATAGACAAATTTTGAAATTATTTTAAGCATTACCACAGTAACAAAAACAAACAACACATTATTTTCAACATATATATAATTAAATAATGGCTTAATCAACTGTTTGAATGATTAAGCTAATATATCTTGCAGTACATGTTATAGGCTGTCCACTCAATCATGGGTGTAACCCATTTTGATATTAAAAAATTGAATAAAACATTAATGTGTGCTGAGATTAGAACAGTTACAGTAGCCCCATGGCTTTTTTGGTGCCGACTGACAGCTGACAGTTGACAGCTTTGAAAAGTTATCAAACCAAATTATGTATCCCTACGCCGAACCATATGATCTGCAAAAACATGTGTTTAGTAACACTTCTGACGGTCAAAATTTAGGGATATACCTAAATGTTGACTGTCAGAAGTCAGCACCAAAGAAACCATGGGGTTACTGCAGGTTGGGATGTTCAATCCTGACTAGCCATACACGAATGAATAAACTGGAACATCTAAGGATAGTGTATTTGCCAGTAATTCACGAGCGCATTTCCTACATACAGCTATCGTGGTGGACTAGGAAACTTGAATCAGTGCCTCAAAAATATTAAACATAAGCACAATGAGGATAGATCAAATTTGAATACATTCCCTCCCCTACAGATATTATAGGTAGCATGCTTAAAAACTCACACATATGTAGTCATCACTCTTGAACTATAATGCATGTTAGAGTGGTGATGATCTTAGCTCCATAGTTCGATCCCTTACAAACTGACACGTAATGTTTGACAGCAAGATCAGTGCTGTTGCTGATTTGAAAGTAAGCTTTGTGATTGAATATTTGCATGTTCATGTCATTCATGTGAGCTGATTATTGATCAAAATGGAAGGTTATAGGAATATAATATTTTCTTAACCCCAAAATGTCAAGGAGCATGTAACTAGGGGGTGAGCCTATCTTACAAGTTCTTGGATCAATATTCGCAATTTCCCACACCCATTTCCATTGGTGGCTCTAGAGATGGATAGTAACACGCCCAAAATGTATGTTACACGCTCTTCTCTTCAGGAGAATGTTATACTAAGTTAGGTAACATGAGTGACTTAAATAAATGGTAACAAATTTTCCTGAGTAACATACATGATTTAGAAGTATGATAACACTTAATTAGGTAGCACGAGTGATTTAGGTGGATAGTGGCACGTTCAGATAAGTGTCACATTAATAATTATTGGCTTATTGATTGTTAGTCTTACCCTTTAAAAGAAGAAGGTACAAAGTCTTTCCCACCAGTGACGAGGCTGAACAGGAGCTTGAGTGAGCATTCTGTTGACTGGCCCGAAAACAATGTCCTCAAGAGTGTGATCAAGGAGCCGTCCCAACTATAGATCTGGAGACATCATCACTGGAGGAGTGAATCAATATTGTCGTTCTCATTTACCGTTACTATGGCTTAATGAAGAGCACAGGAGAAAAAGAGTTCTTCAAAGAAATTATATCCGCAGAGATCTTTGATGACCAGCGGGTAGGAGGAAGGTTCGCAGTATTCGGAGTCTTCTTTACCTGGATTAAGATCATCTATGAAATACATTAATTGCTAAATATAATAGGAAATAGATCAACTAAATCATTAGTTATACATTATTTACTCTAACTTCCAATCATTAATGACTAAACATTCAGGATGAACAGTAGACCTATAATAAATATATCAGGTAGATCATAATATATGATTAACTACAGTAGCCCCATGGCGTCTTTGGTGCTGACTAACAGCAATGAGCTGAAAGATTTGAGAGCTACCAGACCAAACTATATATCCCTACACCGAACCATATGATCTGCAAAATCATGTGTCTAGCAGCTGTCACTTCTGACAGTCAAAATTTGGGTATATAGCTAAGTGTCGACTGTCAGAAGTAAGCTGTAAGCCATGGGGCTACTGTATTAAGTATGATCAACTAAGGGAAAGGTATGGCTTCTAAAACTCATTTGTTGATTATGAAACGTCCTATTGAATAAGTGAAGTATACAAATATATAATATATTATACACACGCACCCACCCACAGAGATATAGCAAGGATCAATGAGACTTAGCCTATAATGATCTTTGCTAAAGTGGCATAGGTATTTCCTTCAATCTATTGGTTTTCTCCCTGTTACTCAATAACATACTAAGAGCTAATTGATTAAGAATTTACGGACTTCCCGTTTCATATACCCATATTTAACATAGTATGTTGCATGTAAACATCAACGATTTATACTTTGAAACCAGGTTATATTTTCCGCAACATTACTATTTATTATTGGTGTCGACATATATCATTTTTATGTTTTGAGATAACTAAAACCTAGAGTGAATCTCATACCCCCTCTACTAGTTAATTCAATGCTAGTGTGTAATTAATTACCCAAACATTTTTCCTCTTGCCCCATGAAAAGAAAAAGCCAATCTGTAACTGAAAAATAAATTGATAGTTCACGTCTTCAGGTATGCAGTATTTCATAGGTAGTTCACATTGTATAATGGCTACTTTTTTGAGTAGGAAGATCCCGGTAAGATAAACACTTCCTTGACTAAAAAATTCCAGGTATGATAGCTAACTCCTTGAACAGGAATAATCCGTCCTCACTCCCTTTCAACCTCAAACCCTTGAACGTTGATAAAACAACTGTGAAAGGAGAGTTTTCAAAGTCATTTATTGTTCATGTATATTGATCTGTATCGGGCAGAACGCTTTGGTATCTGCAATAATATTTTCTTTCGATTCGAAAATTATATGAGACCTGACCAACTTCCCGTCAGCTGTCAATAAACACGATGATAGGTGTAGTTGATTTAAGTTGGAGTATCAGTTAGGAAGTGTTCGTTCCAAATTATGAGGTCTAAACATTATCTTAGTCCTCACACATTTTCGAGAAGGAATCGGAGTTGAGGTTAATGATAATATCCTATTAAAGTTACGTGACTGGATTTAAAAAATGATTAACAACAATTAGAAGGAAATGGGCCAAAGGAATTTAATATATTGTCGCCGTGTTGTTACGAACCTGTATAAAGAACAAAAATGATGTATCGAGGTTTTTTCCAGCAAAGTTAACTTTTTACTCTATAGTCAAACTGAGACACGTATATTCGGGTGCTAGAACAATTATAATGTGCGGAAAGGTATATCTATAATTCATCCACTCTCTACAAATTAATAAAATCAGGACGATTTAAATCGTTTGTATTGATTAATGGTACGTACTGAGAAATATTGTCGAACTCTATCCCAGAACGTATTGCTGCATAATGAGGGAGTACTCTTTGTAAAGCATTCTTGTCAGTCTTTGATCGAACGAGTAATAGCTACTAATTAACATTAATGAGAGTGCTGGAATAGTTTTCGATTAATTCTAGTATGAAACGTAAAGTGATGCATCAGCCAAAGATAACTGTTTCGTCACACAAGCGTACTCCTTCGAGTCCCCATCCTGCGTTTTCGATGTGCATCTGTTCACTAGTCAGTATTGATGGATGGTTTTTGAGTTGGGTCAAATTATTTGCGTCCTTCGATTGATCACTCTCCACCTCGTTGATTTCATGGGTGGTTCTTGAAAACAGATCGTTTCTCGTTAGAGATGATTCTTGAAATACTTCCGTTAGCTCTCGTATTCAGAAGATGCCTTTCCTTAACATGCATAAATAAGAGAACGATTCGTTGGCGTGTTAAGTAAGCTCTTCTTGCTGGAGAGATATTTATAGCTCTTTCCCAGTTATATATAGCTGGCCCGCTCATTTTGGATGATAGATGACGTCACTGGTTTCTAATTTTATCCCAGCTTAAAATCGGTTTATCATTTTCAATTCATTCAGTTAATTCATTCATTTAGTATTAGACTGTTTAAAATCCACATGTACTAACATAATATTATAAATGTTCAAGTTACCATTTCTGTCACATTCAACAAACATCCCATTTTACAATAATTTCTCTAAAGATTATTGATTGAGATTAACCAAGCTAGAGTAGATATTCATACATTCTTATTTATTTACTCATGAATTAATTATTTGAGTTTATATTAACTAATATAGTCTGACTAAAATGTTTCATATACTAAGTGATATGAACTAAATCCTCTTATCTTAGACACTCCCACGTTTTAATTATAATGGCCCCTGACAAATGTCATCGCATATAAACTCCATTCAGTAAAGTTGAAACTGTGTCTGTTGCGAGGGGAATTCACGGCTAAAGTATCTTAAATAAAATACATGTTGAATTTTATTAACGAGTGTTTTACTCCCCATCCCCTGCTCAGCTTTCAGCCAATAGGTTCATGGTGCATGTGACACGGCAAGTTGGAGGGAAAGTTCCCTAACGGCATCTCCTAGCATCTGTCTTTATCATAAAAAGTAAGTGTTTTTTCCCTTTCTTTAGGAAAAAATATCCAATAAAAATGTCTATTCTACTTCTAGATGTCCCTTTAACCTATTATTCGAGGTTAACATCTCTTATAATATTTCACATTATATTGTCTAGAGTTAACAAATAGATGTGGACCAATAATTATTAAGAGTATTAAGAGACTATATACCACTTATGTGAACTAGTGGTTAAATTTTTTGGCTACAAATCCAGAATCTTCTCTTTCGATCCTCAGCGTTTACCAAATTTATCTGTGAACCAGTGCGTCTGTAATTGGGTTTAACTAAACCACGTGAGGTTAAATGAGGAGATATTTAAATAAATAAGTAGCGGATCTGGTTTATAAAACTGAGATTAACAGTCAGAGGGCTCATTTTGATGACCACATGACACCCTAGATCCACAAATATTGGTACTATAATCTCTATCTTCGGTGGTCACTTAGTCGATATGGCTCGCTTGCGAGCTCACATCATGGAGTTTTTAATTATTTCATTCATAGACCATATATTAAAGTAACATTTTAAACTTTAAAATTTATCATTCAAGTTATTAAGTTACTTTAATTTATGAAAAACAATTATTTACAATAACGCATTTGATAGAGAAACTTTGAGTTAATCTTTATTAAAGGAAATACACAGAAGTACACTCTAAGAGGGATACAAACTATGTAAAATAATATCTCTATTATTAATACTAAGCTAAAGTAGTATCTTTATAGACTTTCTTAAATGGTGCTTTACATGTTATAGCATTAAAAATTATACTAAATATTATTAAAAATTTGATATTAAAAATAAATAATTTGTAAGAATAATCAATATGAATGTATGTAAACATCTTTTTTGTATGAATCTAAAATAAATAAAACGGTACAATGGTGATTTAAGTCAAGTTTAACACTATTTTTCCTTTGAGATTTCTTAATAGGTACTTGTTATTTCAACTAACAGGTGCCCAGATTGGTCATAAGATATGTTACATCAAATTTCTTATTTGTTTACATAAAAATTAAATTGAAATATTTTTCTAAATTTACCTAAACAGAAAGAGCCATCACATCCCTCTCGTGGATCTAGGACCACCGAAGAAGGAACCTAGAAGAAAATCACCATAATGACGTTGATCAGTGCGGTACTACTCATTATAAACACTTATATTCTCCTTTACCCCTCAATCGCTTTGTTAGAAAACTAGGCAGAGGATCAAATAAGATCGACAATCATTGGTAGAAGATAGTTTATTAGGTTAATTACTAGGTTCACCCTCCTCCTGTCACATAATCGTAAAATCTTATCATGAACGATAAGGCCTTGTGCTGCTATTTCATTGGTTTATCATCACTCATCTTTGTCGCTGGTTATCAAACGAATACAGACCATTTTAATCGCTCGATAAAACATATTTGCGTTTATTGATTACAAAAAACTTCTGGTAGTGTTAATATATACAAGATAAGGTTAATAGAGCTTTGGTTTCAATGGTTGATTGCTATCTACCTTCCCTCTCACTAAATATTATGGTATACAATATTCTCGATTTGAGTGTTATCGAAACGTTCTAATCGACCTCAATTTATTCTTATGATTTATATCTGTATACACGTGAATAACTAAATTTATTATCCGGAACCGGTTTAGTAATATTAAGATAAAAACATATCGGTTGAGTAGAAAAACATTTTTTTTACTATTAATAGAAGTTAATCGACCTTGAGTTTCCCTGTAAAGGGAAATTTAATCGATTCTGAATTGTCACGTAAATGAATATACAAATGAACGGTAAAAAAAACCCAACATGAAGTAGTTGTAACTGGTATTGTTATTAAACGAACAGGTAGGTAATTAAAATGGCATGTAAGCTTGAATGTTGATAATAAAGTGATACATATAACAGAATAACCATGAAACCACACTCACTCTTATGATGTAAAAAAAAAACACAAAAAAAACACCAAACTGATTGTGCTGATATGTTAGCTACAGATCACGCAAACTAGACACGGCAACCTATTGTGCCACGCATTGTTTGGGGCCCTTGTTTTATTGGAATTTTAGTTAAAGCTTTAATAGCACGTGTATTTAAAGGGTTAGTAGGCTTAACTTTATGGCGTCGAACAGAAAACTAACCATGCTGATCAAGCGACCGCAATCCGTTGGCGAAGATAGTAACAACTTCTGTGGATTGAGATATCTATATCAACAGTACAATGAACACACTGGTCATCAATCTCAGTTTTCTAGATCAAAACCGCTACTTTTTCGTTCAAGAAGCTCCTCCTGTGTCCACACGAGGATGGGTTAACCCCGTTCCAGACGCACCATTTCACATAAGTCTTATCTGTATTACCGTGGACTTCACATCTACGAATTTGGAAACCTAATTCATTTTATTTATTTTTCATTTGGTTATTTAACATGCACTTACTGAACTAAATGATTAGGCCTATATCAAAAAATGGTTTAGTGACTTACATCTATAAACAGTACAATATCCCGTCTCCAGCCTCACTGTGAAAGTGTAGGCCTAAGCCCACATTTCACCGAAGATAAAAGTTTTTCAGACAAGACATGAATCGAGCTTGAGACCCTTAGCTCAGCAGTTAAACACGTTAACTACTAAGCTAAGGTCTCGGATGACATGTAAATTAAATGGCGACATGGTCTAGTCTGGTTTACCGGACAGGTGTGCTCAAGATGGTTTTTTTATAAATTAAATATAACTCCATTTCTCTCTCTTTCTCTCCATACAAATAGGGGTACCTATACATTTTTTCTAAATCTACACACAATATCATATTCCCTTTATTGAAATTAAATGTGGATTTTTTTTAGGACGAACCCGCCTCGGTGGCGTAGTTGGCTAAGGCGCTAGTCGTGTTGAGTTCGGCTGCTTAGGACGGGAAGATCGAGGTTCAAATCTCGGTCGGGTGAACTGGGGTGGTTTTTCCTCAATTGTTTTTCCCTCTCCCTCCACGCAAATGCGGGTTCACTTCCTCTAATTCAACCTTCCCAATTCCCAATTCATTAGCGTAATTAGTATTTAAAGCGTATAACCCGAACGGGTAGTAAGACGCGGTGATAAATAATAATACTTAAAATAATAAATAATTTTAGGACGAGTTGAAAGACAAAGTACTATAAAGATACATGGAGAGAGGATGGAAATAGGTCATAGAGTTTACTGTAAAGGCAGTTTACTAAGAGGTCTTTAAGGCACATGCGCTTTAACATATTCTATGCCCAACCACCATTTCACTTGAAAGTGATAAAAGCTATTAAATCTATGTTTATGTTCTCTTGCTCTGAGAGATGTGAGGCTGTTATTTTTTTACATTTGGTGTCGATGTTTAAAGCTGAAGGATACATAACAGTATGTGTTAGTTAACATTTTTAGAGAGAAAAAACCCTGAAAATTTGAGTAAGGAGCGTTAGTTAAATATAAGAAAATATTACTTTAAACTAAGATAAAGAATAGATTGTATTATAAAAGATAATATAGTGTATTAAATGCACAAAAAATATGAATATATTTATAAGAATACAAAAGGAAAATAAATTGAAATTGAAAAATGACTAAACATATTTAAAAAATCAAAGTATTTACGTAGTTTATTTAAATGTTTTTTTTATAAAAACATGAATGCAAAGTCAAAATAGGAAATGATAAACATTAAATAATTTTAATGAATATTAAAAACTTGAATAAAATATAATTTAGGAAATAAATTTAATTTTATTAGATCTGATGTGAAACAATAACATTGTCAGTTACATATCAATGAAAAATACTACATTAAACTATTTCATGGGAGATTAAGATTATATTATAAATTATTATTAATCAGTTATTGTTATAAGTGAATATTAATTACTTGATTTTTTTAAATAAGCCAAAAATAGGTCATACATGCAGTTAGGGTAAAAAGGAGTTTGCTATAAAAAGCACATTTCTGACCGTAAATACAACAGAATTAAATACAAACGTGTATAACATAAAAAAACAACTGAACATCAACACGAACCCATCAACCAATGTAGGAAACATAAAATTCTCACAAAGGCAATAAATTAAACACAGCAGAAAACCTCTTTATCCAAGCAGCTTTATTAAACAATAAAAATATCATTAAATAGATCCTGCCCCCCCCCCCCCCCCC